>OZ026613.1:42451550-42734050 GCA_964020975.1 Hermodice carunculata
AAATAAGATTTTTCCTCTGAGAACAATCTAGAAGGGGCTGAACTCGGGGGTCACCTGTTTGGTGGGGAGCTTCACACCACCCAATGTGAAAAAACAAGTAGGGTCTACAAGAGACTCAATGAGAATAACGCTGGCCTATTCGCAAGAGGGCGTTATTGGATATTGGACTTATTTGACTACTGCCCACCCACCCAGGCGCCTCATTTTTGAAAGTTGTCAAGTATAGGTTTCCCAAAACTTCCAACATTATTTGCTCCTTTACATTTCACATCTCATATGTCTGACTACTTGAGTGTCAACCTGCAAAACATTTTAATAGCCAATTTAAATTGTAGATTTAAAGCTTGCTCTATCATCTCTGGTCTTACGTCTCAACATTTAAATAGAGTGTTTTCTAATACATTTGAATATTGCTGTTGTTGTTTTCATCAAGAGCGTATATTTTTATTTTAAACTTTATATTATCAACCTACATTTATGCCACGCCAATGTATTAGTTCTGGCAATTTAAAACTCCCTCTTCAACTGGCACCTTGATTCAGGTGTGCCACAGGGATCTGTTTTCAGGCCTTTGCCGTTTTTATATTTAAAAAAAAAAGGTAAAGTTAATATTCCAGGTATTGAGAATTGGAGGCACAATTTCATTTGAATTCTTTGACAGAAAGTATCTCTCAATTAAATCACCCCCTCTTTCCATATACTAAATTAAAAGTTGCATTGATTTCAAGCTGAAAGATACTTAGTGGAGGGTAAAGCCCATGTTCAGACCAACTTACAATTTCAGTTACACTGCACCATAAATGAACATAACTGGCGGAATTTGGTCTATCTTCCATTTTGGGTAAGGGTCTGCTTACTTCAAAATGACAATAGCACAAATACTGGGGCTTCACTGTATGCAATAATAAGTTAAACCAATTTGTTAATTTGACCTTAATATTCAAACATTTCTTTTCATGCACTTTATTGGAAATGCAGGTATTAGTTTACTTTTGGACTGCTAAATTAAATCTCAGTCCCCTTTTCTGACTTTTTTTTTTTTTTATTTCAACTTGTGCACTCAGAGAGCCTAAGGTCTTGTTTCACTTCTTGCCTAGCCGGAGGTTTAAAATTGGGAGATTTTCCCAGTCTTTTTAAAATAGACATTAAGACCAAGACTTTTTACATTTCTTGTGGCACATTAAAACTTCACTTATAATGTAGCTTTCTATGGGACTAATTCACCACTCCCATAAGCCTTTTCAGCGTTCCTCTTGTTATGGGTGTTAAAATATATCAGTGACTCTGTGTTGAAAGAAGCCAGATGTTAATAATACGTGGCACATCAGACCTTGTGACTACAGTGTTTTGATACAGTAGCAGCCTTTCTGCATTCACTACCAGGCAACCTTTCAAACTGTAACTTCTGAAGACTGCAGAACCTTTCAACTCATATGAATCACAAACAAACCCTTTGAATAAAGACCAAGTCTGCGGCTTTAGGTGTTTCGGGAGCAACTTGTGCTAAGGAGAGCTGTTGACCTGGGGCATGTTATCTTGATAGGTCCTCATCTACAATTCTCAAATTGTTTTTCAAAACTACCGAAATTGGTCAAAAACATTGACGCTGTCACTACTTGAACACCACCTGGTGTTGGCCAGTCCAAGAGACAGAGTGTTAACTTCTGGTACATGTGTATTGGCAAAGAATTTAAATGTAAACTTAATAATGTGTCAAAATGAAAATGCATCAGTACAGAAGGACACATATATATATATATATATATATATATATATATATATATATATATATATATATATATATATATATATATATATATATATATATATATATATATATATATATATTATAAATATATATATATATATATATATATATATATATATATATATATATATATATATATATATATATATATATATATTATAAATATGTCCATGTACATTCTCTTAATTTTGCTTTATTATTTTGGCTGATCTTGCTGATGCCACGAAACCATGATAATAGTATTTTAATATAGATTCCACAGGAACTGTGTCCAAAATGTTACATGCCTGAAATACTAAGAACCACGATAAGTTCATTTACAGTTGCCATATTCATAAAAGTACAAAGTAGGAGAGAGAATTGTAGACATATGAACACTTGTAAACTGGACGTCAACTGCAGCTGTTCTCTCTCTTAGATGCTGCTGGATGGTCATGGTGCTACTCTTGAAATCTGCAAGGTCTGCAAAACATCGTCACATACATTTCAAAATTAATAACTCCTTTTCATGGGCTACAATACACTTATAAGTAAATAAATTCACTTTTGGCATTTGGAAGCAAAGTTTGGATTGATGTTAACAGTCAACTTAATCATACCAAGGAAACTGATTAGGATTTGCATTTTTTTCCCTTTTCAATTAGATTAGTCGGCAGAAAAATGGGAGTATGAAACCCAAGATTTAGAGCAAATCAAAGGCTGCTTGTTGGATAGTAATTTTGCCTGTGACATAGTCAGGAAGTCAGCAAGCCGTACATCATCACTGCATCAGTGGCCGTGGCAAAAAGCCGGCCATGTAAGGCCTCATACGCATACAAGCCATGTCTGATGCGCATCATTTGTGGCGCTGCAATTTCCTGCACCCAGTGCATGGGTATCATTAAGAAATGTTCTCTATGCCCTAAAGGCTTGCTCAACTTTACATAAAAATACCCGCTTCAATTAAAAGTGGTTAATTTTCCACACAACATCAAGCTATATCCAGCCTTGTAGCTTATCTGGACGGAGCTCAGATGACATTTGGCTGTATAATCATTTGCAATCCAAAAGGTTATATAAACTGCAATCTCTCTTCCCATTTTTGCCGCAGGCAGTTTCACCATTATTGGAAAGAATATAGCCAGCCTAAATTAATGCCCATCAAGGTTTAATTGTTTTCAGGGTAAGCACTGCCAAAACACTGCACTTGTACTAAACAAGATCAACCTCCCAGGTCGTTTGTCGGAGAAACCTCTCAAGGGATAGTCTCAGCATGTTTTAACTCTCTGCTGTTTTCTCTTACAGCATTTCAAAGCACTGCACCTTCTGGTCTTACAGGGTGGTAATTAAAATGATTCTACAACAAATCAATTAAATTTTCACATTTTTATTAGTGGAATATGTCCATCATAGTAATACAGCATTTGGTAAGTGTACCATTCTGTAAACATGATATGATCTGTACATTATGATTCCATCAAAAATTCTAAAAATCTAAGATTGTAAGTACTACTGCACAGTACATAATCCACAATTGTTAAATCTATCCATAAAACTGGTCAAGTTCTCTCTTCTAAAATACATATAAGGTATGTGATTGGAGCTTGCATAAACAGGGCACACAAGACCCTTTCAATGGGCCTTGCAGCCTTTGGCCTCAATTTGCATCTTTCTGGATGCACAAGATACATACATACATATACACAAACAGACTGACAGATAGACACACAGACAGACCAGATAACAAGTCGGGGATACCTTGTGATTTTTTAAAAACATGTTTTCCTTAAATGCCCAATGAATTACCAAAAGGTTGGTGTGGTGACACCTTATTTGGTCAACAATTGACCAAAATAAATGTTTTTGGAAAAATGTCTTTTCCTTCATAGCAATAAAAATCCACAGAACATCAGCCTCATGGCAGGCAAAACTGTCAAAATGTTCCTATTATGAGTACAGTATAAAATTATTTCAGCATCTGCTTATTTACATTTTCTATTTCCAATCATTCATCATTTCTACAACTAATTAAAATTTAGTGAGAAAACCGCTTGTACCTCTGGAACGCATGTCAAATTTACATAATAGTACATATTCTTTGCTGAGAGACGCAAAGGGCTTTGGAGACGTGCCCTTGCTGCCTAATATGGAAACACTTATCTCCTCCACTTGTTTAAACCAATAAAATGCTTGACCCTTTCTCAATTGGTCATTAAAATTCTGCGGTATAAAGTACATGTAACAAATTGGTGACTGCTATCTTGGAAAGGGCAAAAACATATTCTCAACAACATTTTGCCATTGATTGCATATTTCCCTCTCTAAGAAGTTTATTGATATATGCAAGCAGACTTTAGATTCTGTAGTATGGGGTCTGTTTTGCTTGTGGGACTGCAGGGCCATCAAATGTGAACCGACCATTGGGTAACATTAGGTACATTTCATCAACAACTGTAGCTTAAGTACCTTTCCCCTCCTGTCTGTGCTCAAGTATGGTACATTGACCCCTCGGCATGTTTCATATTGGTTCTTTTGCTGGCAGTGAATAACAAGATATAATCATCTTCCACATAATTGACTCACATTAGTAAAAGACATGTACATCAACCATCCTCTTACAGATAATACTGGCGCAACTTGCAACAGTGTTTATTTACATAGAAGTATTTTGCAAACAGTTCTACTCTCAAATGCATTAAATATGTTTATAAATGTTCTAAAAATGCATTGGTTAGGATGAATAAAGTATGAAACACTGCGCTGTTGCCAGTATGATATTTACAACTGGATGACGGATCTGCGTATCATCCATCCCAGATGCCTGAAGACATTCATTGCTGTTGAACTGCTGATACTTCTTTCACCTTTCTGGTTCAGTGCCTTGCTGCGACAATTTCACAGAAAAAATCTAGAACACCAATTTGCTGCAGCAATTGCCCAATAAAAATCTGGTGCATCAGTTGGCTGCAGCAATAATGCAAAATAAAATCTGATATGCCAGTTTGCTGCAGCAATTGCACATGTAAAATCTGTAACATCAGTTTGCTACAGCAATTGCACAGAAAAAATATCTGGTGCACCAGTTTGCTACAGTGATTGCACTGAAAAAATCTGGTGCATCAGTGTGCTACAGCAATTACACACAACAAAACCTGATGCACCAGTTTGCATGCAGCAGTGACGCAGATGATACAGTCCTTGTGTCCTTCTACTGTCTGTATGTGACAGGTTATCTGCAGGAACTTGTATATGTGTGTCAGCAGACTCACTGTACTGCTGGCAACATCCACCAGCAAACTGCGTGTATTTTTTCAGCCTCTGCATTTCCCTTTGGTTCTTTGTCACCTGCAAGAAGATGAAATGGAATGATTAGAAAATTACGGAGTTTCTAGAAACCAATCTGAAACATCCAACACCTTGCAGAGTCTGAACACACAAGCGAGAAAACAAGGCAATGGAAAATCTCATGGCTGTCCCCAGACTCCAAATGTACACATTACAGGTATATGCAATTTTCAGTTCAGTGAAAGTAGTGTTAACAAAAAGCACCGTTCCATTGAGGTCACAAGTCTTCCTAAATACAGGCAACTGCTCGGGGGGAAAAAAAGACACTGATTAAACATTTACAAATGATGCAGTGCTGGCAAAGTCAGCTAGCAGCCCTGTGGGTTGACATGACCGGCACAACCTCCATGCCCCTCTCTGGATGAAAGACTTCAAACAGCAGGTGTGAAATATCTGTTGCGAGCAAATATATCCACACCCCTATCCCCGATAAACCCATCAAAAGTGATCCCTTTACTATCATGTGCTTGCAGGCACTTACAGAAAATTTGCCCATGAAAAGCATTTTCAATGAGAATCGTAGATGAGACCTATCATGAAAACTGTTCACTCCTAATGTAGGGGGTTAAGGTTAAATCTAGTTGAAACATTCAGGAGAATTGACACACATGTCGTCAATGAGTTGGGGCAGACTGTGTTTATTTTCAGTATGCAGTAATCTATTTCAATAAAGTCAACAATATTTAATTTTCCTCTATGATTTGTTTACTCAAAGGCCGGTAGGAACAGGTGTCAAAACAGAGCAGTTTCTCTCCGACAACAGCTCTCATAGTGGTTTTTTGTGTCCCTTTTCTTCTCCTTAAAAATGGATTTTATACCCGCAAATATGTGAATACCTTGTGTTCCTGCAAATGAGCAGCGCTCCAACACCACCCCTTTATTGACGCACCCTACATACCTTTGTGAAAACCCTTTAATAATTAATATGAGTAAAGAGCATTATTCACTGGTGCAGCCACTATCTGCCACCTCTTTACAACAGCTGTGACTACCAGAAACTACCAGACCAAACATATGACAACACACACGGCTTGCACATACACTACAGTGGACAATATAAAATGGCTATACGTTATATACAAATGATTTCTTGCTACAACAACCCACATTGGGTGTTTTCAATTGGTTTTCTATTGGCATTTGTTGACCACAAAGTCTACTGGAGACAGATTCGGTGTAATAAAATGCCAAAATAAAGCCATATCACAATCGACGGTACAACTTGGTCACTGTTGAGTGGAGATTTGTTGGCTGTACATCCTGTATCACGCTCCACAATCAAATGCATCCAAGTTGTATGAATTAGTCATTTTGATGCAGTTTTTTCACAGATGACTGCCTCCAGAAATCAATATCATAAACAAATTAACAAAACCTGTAAGGAATTGCCTCTTAGAAGCCTGTGTGGTCAATGACAGGCTGGAATACTGGAGGATTGAGACTGACTGACACAAACAAATAAAGAAATATTGCCACATTACACTAACATATATATATATATATATATATATATATATATATATATATATATATATATATATATATATATATATATATATATATATATATATATATATACCCAAAAAGGTAATCGCATGTTCACCATCCCCAAACATCCTTACTATTGTCAATAAAGAAATGAAAATGTATATAATTACATTAATTATATGATTCACTATAAATGCAAATGATCAAATTCATCATCTAGTTTCCTTGAATAGTTCAAAATGAAATGCTGGATATAGGAAAATATGCTTTGTTACATTGATAGTGCTGGGCCTGGAGACTAGAAGTTTAATGATATCACACAAAACGGCAAGCGACACCGTCGACATTAGTGTCAAACCAATTAACCGCCCAAAATGAAATCAACTGTCCAATGAAAAAAAAAAGTGGTGTATCATGTGTAGAATGCACCTGCGTGGAAGCTACATTTATCTGTGCTAATCAGTCATATATCAGGAGTCAGCTGCCTGGCCAGGAATCGATGCAAGGGCCACGCCAATTGACCAATTGTTCCTTAGGTAGGCATGAATTGATCTTAAAGATGAGGACAATGAATGAGGAGTGATGGCCCTGGAGAGGCAGCTTTGTGACAGATCAAGATTTGGTCCCACTGTTAGCTGTCCACTTACATCAGGCCGGTAACATTTTGGATGATTACCCTTGTATTCCACTACAATGGCACCTACCTGTGAACAAGAATCGACAGGGGTTCAGATGAACCCCTTAACACCTGTACCGGGGTAAAAACCAGCTGCATTATGACCACACATTGTCACACTATTGTGACTGGCCACAATGACCAATGGTCCCATAAAAGAGACAATCAACGTACCAAGTTACCAAGCTGCTGACCCATACAATACACCGTCTACCATCACTCTTGTCTTCAATTTCAAAATCACCTCTTTTCCAGACCAAAATGCCATTTGATACAAAAGCATTTTATTTCTGTTATATGTATATTCATGAACACTTACACCACTGCCTGTAGCCAAAAAAAGGGGGGGGGGGGAAGAGTAGTGTATCAAAAATTGAATTGTTCCTGTGAGTTTGCATTCATCCATGGACCTTTCATGATATGATCAAATATTCTACCCATTTACAAAATTTTAGCTATGGATACGCAAGAAACAGCATTGTTCTGCTGAGCCACATGACAATCCATACCAGTGGTTCCAAAAACATTTTTTCTTGCCCAACTTCATAATTGTTTCACTTTTACACCTCTGTTTTCAGCTACACTATACCTAGCTCTCATAAAAACATAATTCCGTCTGAGTTAATTCAGAATATAACAATAATGCTACATGTATTTTGCGGTCATCTGCTTGAAGCGGTAGGAAGGGGTGGAAAAGCATGCCTTAGTATAAGTCGTATTGTTTCCTGCATGGCGATCAAGTGCGTTAAATACCACAAGTAAATATGCTCATCCCTAATCTGTCCATATTTACCCAATTATAATTTGTCTATCTGAGAACTAAAGATTTACTGGTGAGGGTCTACTACAGACTACAGAAAACCCAACCAAAGCCATCTGCTTTATTGTACAGATACTGAATGGGTGGTTTTCAGAAAAACTGAGACAAGACTTTACAGTAATCCCTCTCTTGTTAGGCCATCTGTGTACCCGATATGAGCTCATTAAAAAGAGGCCTCTATTGAGAAAGAAAAGACAGTTGTCCCTCCTATTAGAGACCATTCCAATGAGACCAACTGCATCCTGTGCACACCTTTCTGAGGTCCCTAGTGCTATCTTTTTCAATGTTATTTGACCTACATGAGAACCATCAGCTCTATATAAACACTTTTGGATCAGCCCCACGGGCGGTCTCTCAAAGCAAAGGCAAGTTGCCACTGTATAAAGAAAGTACCATGCTTTTCTACAGGGATGACATCTCTTGACGGGGACTATGCTAATAATTTACTGTGGAACAGCCACAGACTACTTGTGTGTTTGTGTGCCTTTTTTCTTCTCCCCTTTGTTTCAAAAGTATCTGTTCAAGCAAGGCAGCATTAAGTTTCTTTGTGTTTTGTTTTTTTTTCTACCTCTAGCATTCTTATATATGACACCATTGCTATCTGAAAGGCACTGGAAGCAAAATAAACAACCACGAGAGAAACAATGAAAGCTACTTTAATTTACATCTCTTTGTTGACCAAATGACAGCAACTCTCAAATTGTAAGATTTTGCAGATCCCATTTGGGTTTTCATGAATTGGAAAAATGCATCTGGCTGTTCAAACAAGTATAAAAGCGTGCAGCATTGATGACAAGCTATTGCCCTCCCCTCCCCCCCACAGGTATTAATGTGGCATCTTTTGTTCCTGCCACATCAAGGCTAGTACCGTCAGAAGTGAAGCACACATAGGCTGTCTAAGTTTAACACCCCCAGCACTTCATCCAATTGAAGCATACAAACATGTTGGACAAAGCAGGCAATATTTTCTGATTTGTGAGAGCAGACACCAGCAAGACTGCCGTTTCTGCTTTATCACTCTTATTGCCATCAATGCAACTTTAGTTCTTCCCGTATCTATTTGCCAATGCAGGCCTGACCCATATTCTGCAGAATCGGGCAAACACGAGGTGTATATATTGTGCAAACCAGCATAATGGGCAACATGGCAGTTGCCTGTTGACTCTCGGTGAAGCCAACTCCATATCAGTGCAGCCTGTTACTCACCAAACAGAAACAAAAAAACACACTCATTGACACTATCTGCGTAACATGTGTTGCATCCACGTTTGTCTTGACTCACTCGACTTAGTGGAGCAGGGGAGCCCTTGTGGGGCTGGGTGACTACACATAAACCAACACATGCTGCTGTATTGGCCACTCTTGTGTGCACTGAGTTCTACACTTCTGAACACATTCTCTGCAGTCAACCAGCGGCACTGTCAGGTTAATAATATTTGTGTACATTGCCTAAACACTCTTTCATGAACACAAAGTAGCTTATATGTGATACATGAAGCAAATAGGTGACAGTCTGTGTGCACTTGTTGTCATGTTCTGCTCAAATACGTTGGTATTTGTGAGTATTTTATGCCTGGAGGGAAGTGTTAAAAGTTAGGTGCTGGAGTGAGCAGCGACCATGTACTGTACATTCTATTTTATGCTACGGGTGCATGGCATGACTGTTACAAGTTTTTACACCACAGACAATCATAATAAATGGTGATTGTAACAGTACCATGTACCACATAAGTTTACTCTGTTGTAAAGTGGTCAGGGCTCACTGATATTTTCCAATTATAAGAATCTTTTTATTAAAAAAAAAAAAATCCTTTCCCTCAAAATAAACATGCACCCTATAAAGAAAAAGGAAAAGAATAAAAAAAAAAAACCCAGGTGTTGATTGACAAGCCTACAGTGATAATGTCCATTTAGATTCTCTTCCTTGGGTGTTTCCATGTTGATATAGCATGGACACCTGTCTGCCTCTGCTCATCTCTCTTAGCGGTCCATCCATCTCTTACATAATTCTCATTTCATCTCCACAAGTTTTTCTCTCTGCTCACTCTGTTCTCGTTTCTGTTTCCAACTCATGGCAATATCTCGTTTCTGGTTTCCCGGTGATCTCTGTGTCTGTCACTCAAATGCACATCAATTTGGCCCTAAATAATTACTACTGCAAACTAATCATGATTTTGATACAGTTCTGAAGCCATTCAAGTCTGTGTTCAAAAACAGATACACATGTAGCCCCGTGTGTTATTTTGATGAGACCTGCCTTTCTGGTATAAAAATAAGAGTAAGCTGCTGTGAATGACACTTATCAGGTCTCAGTGGGTACATAGATGTGGACAATTTGCACTATCAATATGAGAACAGGTGTATTTAAGAGCAAGGAGGTGTTCTTCAGCCTCCTCATTACATGATTATATCCACAGAAAACCACTTTAATGAGGCCTCTCTGCTGTCTTGTGACCGATTAGCCCCTACATGCCAGCAGAGGATCTTCTATGTAGCCTACTGACACCTACATATGTTTGCTACAAATATGACTGTTAAGGAATAGGGACTGTGCCAGTTACCGGCAGTCCAGTGGTGAGTGGAACAGAGAAAGACAACAGGAATTCATGTGATTGATCACTACTCCCCATCTAGTATCTCCCAACGAAGCCTGTCAACCAGGCAAAGTACAGGAAAGCTACACCAATAAATAATGTACCCCCAGAAAGATGTGCCACAAGAGCCGAAATTTTAGGAATGGACCCCCTCCTTCCAATAATTGATGCTGAGAGGGCACAGCAGCTAGAATGTGGACACAGCAGCAGTGAATGTTGCAGTGATGTTCCGCCTGGCTGTGTTGGCCGGCAGGAGGACTGGCAGCCAGTCTTATGGAAACTTATAGGGCTGCTGGGGTCACCCTTTAAAATAGGCATTCTCCAAAATTGTATGTACACATGTTGAAGCAGCAGCCCATTTAATTACAGTGATAAGTGCAAATTGAAAGCTGGTCAGACCATTGTGTGGCTTGCTGTAGCTCTGGTGGCTGAGGAGATAACAGAGACAGGTGGAATCAGCTGATTAAAAACTCATTGACATTTTGAATAAACATCAGAATACAGCCAGCTAGTACTATGGTAATTTTAAGCAAGTGAAACATCTGTGGCACGCAAGCAACACAGCTTGATAGGAAAACCTGACACAATGTTTTGCAATTCACTATTTTCATAAACCAAAAACTGAACACAAAAAAAGGTGGAGGCTTCAACACGGAGTTGCTCGACTTTACGGTGGAGCGGTAGCATATGTCCCTGGGCCCTGCCGTGCTGTCATAATTGATCACCTACAAGAGAGTACAGACAGAGAGAAACAGAAAAGGCGAAAAAAAAATTATTATCGAGTTTGGCCTTGTGGTCCCAGCTGGACACTTCTATCCCATTGCCCTGAAATCCAATGCCATTGCAGACAGGTACTATATCATATATCGCACTGTTCAGAAACCTTCTGAAAATTTCATCACTTTAAATGAATGAAAAAGTGAGCTTTTCACTTTCATGTGTTTACAGCAAATCACAGAGGAATTAGATTTCCTGTCGCATTGATTCCTAGTTGCGACGTCCGAGTCTCGAGGGACGGCACTCTGCACGCTCACTTGCTTGGATACTTTCACGCTCAGAGTGCAGGCAAACAATCAAATTTGTCAGAGCTATAACTAAATAGTCTCCGACATATATAGATACTGCCCCATGCATATTGCACACCACTTGCTGTCTGTTTCCTCAACTGGAAGTCTGTTGCATAAACCATTAAAAGTGACAGATCCTGCAGTGTGGAGTGAAACCTCCAACCTGATGTTACCTGTACAAGTATGGCAAGATGACTTAACAACCTATCTCCTCTTACAGACATCTAATTCCAATGCATATTACAACAATTATATATTCAGTTACAATGATTTCATCAAAATATAAACTGTATCGATATCTAGTATCATCTTTAAAATTGTTTTTTTCCGTCTTTTTTTTTGTTGCATCTGAAGACCTTGCACCATTTTTATTTAAAATGTTGCACAAAGTTTGTCCCTTCCTTTCTATCAAAGATATCTCCAATGAAAAAAGTTATAATGACTAAGCACTATACTAAAACATCATAGCTCAATTCACGGAGTCCACAATACAAGTTACTTAGTATCCATTATGCAGCAACGGCATATGTATGTAT
Organism: Hermodice carunculata; assembly: GCA_964020975.1. Classification (NCBI taxonomy): domain Eukaryota; kingdom Metazoa; phylum Annelida; class Polychaeta; order Eunicida; family Amphinomidae; genus Hermodice; species Hermodice carunculata. The sequence continues at coordinate 42,463,824 of OZ026613.1, forward strand.
GAATTTAACAAACATATCACACTGTATATTGGAAATACATTTTCTGTTAACAAAGGTATCCTTGTATTATATTTACATAAAATGCTGCATGTTCTGAGGCTTTTAAGCCTGAGGATCATAACACATTACATACGACACTAAAATAATATGCAGCATGTGTGTGTGTGTGTGTGCTTATGAGGCCTGCCTAATGTTTAAGACCCAGGCCCCACATAAACATCTGCATATGTGTACATATACATATAACTACTGATTTATTGATCAGTTGCCTTTGTTTATTGATTTCTGCCTATAATTTATCGCCTTTGGCAATATCTACCATGTGACAATGATTTATTGCAAACTGTGCTGACTTTGCCAAGAAAATATACATCTATTATACATTGAACATGTACAATGTGCTCCCATCTATAATATATACCAATCAGAAAAATACAAAGATGTCTGCTTTGCATAGAATGCATCCGAGCCCTAAAGATTCACATAAGATGCCAACAAAGAGTCCCAGGCATCTTAGATGTTGCAAAATTGGCTGTGGGTATCCTGAAGGCTCAACATCCTACACTTGCCATGGAGAGCACCTTGGTCCACCTGGTTATAATTCTAATGCACTGACTGAAGTAATGTGGATTGCACAGAATACTGGCCAGGTTGTGTCATGAAAATAATATGAATCATATGATTGGGAATGGATGATGAATCATGCAACTGGAAAAGTAACAAATGCTCACCAAATGTGGTGCTTCTTTTGATGTGAGTAATGACACTTCTACTTCTGTAAAGCCTTTATCAAAAGAAATCAGACATAACTAGACAGAGTTCAACCTGCATTATGATGAATGACTGAAAAGTCCTGCTGCATGTTGCCTTTTGGTTACGACAAAGACAGAAAAATCCCTGAGAATATTGATACGTTGTATGGACTATTTTTTTAAAAACCATTTTAATAATCTCTACACCTGGTTTGACATGTAAAAATTAACCTAAGCAACATATTACCCACCCAGTGTAAGAACTGTTTGCTGTCGCCTTATTTTGGCATACTGCTACTGAAACCTACGTGCCACAATTAGGACCCCAGAGAAGTCAATTCTGGCTTTCTTATGTGTTGCTGCAAATAAATGTTGTGCACAACAAAATTAGTTTTTACGTATTTTTATGATTCATTTACAAGTTATTAATATTAGCACTGATACTTCACACAAAATGCAAAAGAACAATTAACAAATAGACCTTTTTATAGCAAACCTGACTGAAGTTACAAATTATGGAAACTGTCAAGCAAACATGAGACAGAAAAACAGTTAGGACAACATGATATATTATAAAATATATCAACTCAGATAGCAAAAGGTAGGCTTCCGTGGGTATTTGATTAACTTGTGTGTATATTGTCCTGTTTTGAATGCACTTGTTCATGCAAGACAAAAGCCATTAGCTGAATGATGATGTCACTTCATATGCTCTGCAAACAGCCAGAAAATTTATATACAAGCATACAGGTAATGTTTTCAGGTAAGACACTCAGTAGAATTATTGTTATACTGGCCCCATAATATTTTCATGTTATTTATTGATGCACAGTTTCTGTTATCTGCAGCCAAAACTATAAGGGCAAAACTGCAGTTGTCATATGGAAGTAGTTCTTTGGTCTCACATGCCACATAGATCAGACTCATGTTCCCATACTTATGGTTTCAAATGCCACCTAGATCAGACTCATGTTCCCATACTTATGGTTTCAAATGCCACATAGATCAGACTCATGTTCCCATACTTATGGTTTCATATGCCACATAGATCACTCATGTTCCCATACTTATGGTTTCAAATGCCACACAGATCAGACTCATGTTCCCATACTTATGGTTTCATATGCCACATAGATCAGACTCATGTTCCCATAATATGAGTTTAGCAATTGTCCAGGCCATATAATTAGCAATGCACAGAAATAAAGCACTGAATGAAAACTCAAAGGTTTGCCTACCATGATAGCATTATTCAAGTTTGGGCTAATTTAGACACATGTATTTTCCACATAAGCTAAACTGTCTCTAATAAAATAAGGTCAGCATTTATAATTAACTTGGAATCTTCAGAGCAGCCCTGTTACAAATATATAGCAAAAGCCCCCACCAACTGGTGAAGTGGCACCTAGCAAATGCCTTCCATATACACCTCCCTTAAAGAATCAAGGGAACGTCTCCAAAATCAGATGAGGTCAAGAGATGGCCCAAAAGGCTTCTTAACTGTCATAAGACCTTTTGGTCCCCATTCTGCTTAAGTGACTCATCCCACTCTTATGATTCTGAAAATGTTTTCGCACTGTAAAATGTTCTAAACGTCTATCATAACCCATGCAAAATAGTGTTTTAATATTCAAATCATTCGTCTGAACTTGACATATGCATTCAGAATATTTCTTGGTGCCTTGGGCACTAAATAGGGATACAGTGTAAAAATCTGAAAAGACTCAAGCCATATTTATGTTCATGCAATAGAAGTCTTAGGACAATCAGGTAGATAAATATGCTGAATCCACAGCACGAATACAAACCAAACTTCCTTCGCAGGGGGTTACCATGAAGAGGGTATAAGACCAACCCTTGGAAAGGTCTAAAAGTGGTGGCATGAAGCAGGGGGTCTCTCATTGGAGGTAAAATAATATGGAAAAGATAAGACTTAAGGATATGGTGAATGTGTTACTACAAAGGCAGATGGTTTCTCAGTAGAATGGTGTCCCAAAAGAGGGGACTATTGTAAAATGTAATGATGTAAATTTAGAGGAAAACATTAAACATTAAGACTGTCAGAATTAAGACGACTGTTGTGTGCAAACAATGATCTTTTAAATATGGTGGCCACTTTCAAGGCAGCATTGTAAACATACTCCAGACAATATCAAGAAGTTCTCCCCTGAAGACATCATGGGTCTTTTCTGTCTGCCAGTTCTAAAACCTCAATAAAACAATGAATGATCACCGCTTCCTTTCCTATTCCAAAATTACCATTCTCCAACAATTTTCTGTGAACATATTGGACAACACCTTTACTACTAACTTGGCTGGTATGAAGCTTAAGGATGAGACTGGAAAAAACAACTGCAGGTGTGCTTATGTTCTTGCTATTCTGCACTTTGTACTCCGATTGGTGCTAGACAAACACAAAAAAGGTGTGGTCAGACAGGATTCTTTAACATAACAATACACATTTACAGATCCTCTGCATATTTTACTCTGCGACACTCAAGACTGTAGCATGGACAAATTGGTATTCAAAAGAATAGGTGAACATCCATATCTTTGTTTTATCCGCTAAACAACCCCCAACCCCACCCAATCCTACCCCTGGCCCACTCCCTCCCCTTGCCTCCACTAACCCAACTTAATCAAGGATTTACCCGAATCTTGACTTTTGTAAATCATCCCTTGACTTCATGAAACAAAAATTTACTGATGTGAGGCTTTACACAAGTATAAGAGTTAGAGAGTTAACTCATTCCATACCAGTCACTGATTCTTCTGTATATTTACATGCATTTAAGACGACAATTGCATATCTAAATTCTTCATAAAAAAACAGCTTTTGTTCAAGTACCAGCATGCCTACCATCTTAAGTCAGTGGTTCTGGCACTACCTGGCAAGTCATGCTGCAGCATGACTTGCCAGGAAGTGCCAGAGCCACTGACCAAGGTCTGTGACCATAGTATGGGAAGAGTTAATCTGATGTGAAGGGTTAACTTCTACTTTTTTGCATGTTTACTTTGACAGACCGCCAACCAGCAACTTTGCACATTATCCACTTGGATGACCCATTGATGCATGAAGTGATAAGATGTAAGTAGCTCCAATAACAATATCAGCTCCTGTAGGTTTTTGACTGATCACTTGCATGCTTATGGTTCATCTATCTGTAAACAGGCACAGCATGTTGGCAAAACTATTACATTTGGTCACTGCTGTACAGCTAGGTAATCTAAATAAATATGTTCCCAAATATTTGTTTCCTCAGAAACAGTATTGACTCAAAAAACAAAACAAAAAAGTTAGCATATATTACAAAATAACTTTTTCAGTGCAGTGTTGTAAAATATGTGATATTTTGCAAAACAAGAAACCTCAAGTGTCTTGAGAATATTCCTCTGCATAAGACTAAGACACCGAGAAACTCTATCAATGTTCAAGTACATGAACTTCGAGCAACCTACTAGTATTCTCCTCACAATCGATTCCTTACAGGAGCATTCTTTTTTTTTTTTTTTTCTTTTTTTTTTTTGTGCACATCACCTTTTGTGTATTGAAGTGCACACATTTTCACATTTATGCAAATCTCTACCACAGAACTGCACGGCAAACAATCGGTCTCCAATCTGTGGACAGAAACAGAGCTGGGACACCTGTGAAACTGACAGGCAACAAGTGTATCATCCAGTTACATATGCTTGCTTGTGGAGCCAACATAGCGTGGCACAAGATAAGACCACCAATGACAGCATAAAGGCCCCCATTTCCATGTACTTTCCTACGCAAAACAAACTTGTATTAAAAAAAAGTGCTATTTCACCATTATCACTTCAAAGGCCACCCATACGAGATAGGACATTGGCTACATATTTATCTATGCGTGGCATGTAAGGCAACGGTAAATTAGGCAAGTGTGAGACAATTGGGCTGGTGTGAGTCTACATACAAGTACATGTACCTGGATGTTGACTGGCCAATAACTTACTGCGACCTCATTACATACAATGACTGTTGTCATTGAGAATGAGTACTTTGTTTTGGGCCATTGTTTGTGGGCTCCCATGTTTTCAGGCAACTGACTCAACCTCCCACCCACCACCTGCTTAAGTACAAATGGCTGCCACTCATGTATGCAATGTGCCAAGACGCATTGCTGTGGGCCCATGCCGCGACAGGAACGAAATACTCTTTGATTTCTACTAACTCATTATCATCACATATCAACAGTCATTTTTCAATGCTTGTGGTTCTTACAAACACCTAATTGTCTCTCGCTTGTGTGTGATGATTCAATTTTGCCTTAAATCAATCAATTCACGACAGGTGACAAATCTCAGGTGCCACGAAGTGACACATGTACAGTTTTATTCAGTGGAACTGACTGTATTCAGTTTCGACTGAACACACACATTGTTTGATATTTTCAAAATAAAATTGTTGGTGCTTGCTCCTCAACAGGTGCAGCCTCAATGCTCTCTTTATCGGGAGAAACTAGATAAATGTGTGAAAAACGTATCCATCTAAAAGGTACTGACACTATGAAAACCTGCTCACAATTGATTTGCATTCAGCACAATTTGCTCTTATCACAGCAGAGTAGAACCTGCTCTTTAGGCAACCTCTCACAAAAGACCACGTATCTTTTTAAGAGCACCTTTTCAAGTTCAACTACAATTTCTCTTTAAAAAATTTACTTGCATTTTAAGACTCCTTGCACTTTTTGCTGGGAGCTACGGTAATCTCAAATAGCAGGTACTACTGTAATACAGTGAAACCTGTTTTGACAGACCACTGTCAGGAAAGACCACCTGCATTTTCAGACCATCTTTACCATGTCCCTTTTGCTATCTTTCCCATGTTATTTCACCTCTATTGGCAGACCACCTGCTTTATCTGACCACTTTTTGGCCTGCCCTAGGGCTGGTCTCTCAAAACCGGTTTTACTGTATTTGGTTGCATTCTTTGTTTTTTTCAATAAAAGTAAAGGGATTAACTGTACCCCACAACCATGTGAGACTGGATATTACACCATTGCTTCTGTCATATCAGCTATTTTTGTTTAACTTTTTTTTTTTGAGGGGGGTGGGGTAAATGTTAAAATACACTGCCATCTTCATCATCATTTGCTTTATTCTGTATCAAAATGAAAAAGAAAAAAATTATGTATGCATATATGCATTTGTACTGGTGTGTGTATATATAAGTATGCATAAAAATCACGAAGCTATGGGGTGAACTTCATTGTATGTGACATCAAACATGGTCAAGTGACAACAAAATACACGGAATAGCTATAGGGAGATTGGCAGCATGAAGCTTGTATCTGTCACATCTGTCATCTTTATATGATCCAAGATTATATAATATTCAGAGGTCACATGAAACACACTGCATTTACAGCAAGGGTATGGCATCCCTTCATCACCAAAAACAAAGGCCAGGTACCAAAAATACTTCACATTAATGAAGACATTCTTGAGGTTTTTGGTGTGGGTGCCACCCCAGAGCTGTTGTTTGTTCCAGGAAATGTTATTGCATGATGATTCACTAGGTGAAATGTGATACAGGAATGACACATTTTCAACATGTGCGATGATTTCAAAATGAGGGTTTCTTGTAGTCAGTGTCATGAAGTCACCGATGTGAATCTCAATGGATATAAAGTATTGGTGAAGCAATGGTTTCAATATTTGTGTAGTGGCTAGACTGATCCAAGGAAGGGGAATTGGGCCAAACTGGAGATTTAGCATACAGGAGAGGTGTGTTTATACTCCATCATTGGGGATCCTGTGGGCTAAGTGCCAGGGACATCCAACAAGGTCTCAGCCATTCCTTACCCTGTACTGCCAGGCCGTGTTGCCTGGGGCAGGGTGTACAGGGATTTGGTGGATAATACTAAGGTGGACAAAGCAGGCCTGGCCTTTGCTGCCAACTCTCTGGCCTATGCATGTGTTGTGGCTTGCCCGCCAGGTGACTTCACCTGCTCAATATTCTGGGAAGGGACACCTCCCTGAACGATGAGACCCCCTGGAGCTATTAGAGCAAGCCAACATGACATACCTAGCATCCCATAAAAGTGACAGCAAAATGCCTCACAACAACACCTGAATTCCTCCCTGATGATCCCACCCCTTCCCTGCTCAACTCCACACGCTGAGCACCTACACACCCACCCACCAGCCAGACCCTACCAGGAGGTCAGGCCATGAGGACAACCCCCTCATGTGCCCTAATCCCCATGCAAAGAGAGGATCCCCTGGCTGGTAAGGCACCAGAGCTGTGTCACAAGACAGATGTGGATCTGACCACAGTGAATTTTCCAGTGGTCTGCACCCATTGTTCAAAGTTAAAGAAGTGTCAGTGAGTTTGACTTATAGCCTGATGGCCATCCTGGCTCTCCGATTGAGTTATCACTCAAGTTGATCCCAGAACGACCACAACATTGTTAAAACCAGAGAGCTATTAATTTGAACTTGAATGAATCCAATCAGAAAGTCATGATGGCTCTTTATGTAACAGCCCACCTGACTTATCTGCCTTGAGAGCTGTTCCCAACCAGACGATACAAACTCTGCATCAAAGTCTAATGAATTTCTGCTCTTATCTAGCCGCTAGTCACCTTATCTCCCTGCTGCCTTCTCCCCAGTCTGAACTATCTCCCTGCCGATCTTACTCCTACTTCATTATAGATGCAACCACTGGCAAAAGCTTCTGTGGCAAGTTGGATTTTTACAAGGTGGAGTTGAAGCCACCTTAATTGTATTTTAATTAAGTTGCTATAGAAATGGAGGCAGGCAATGATTGGTCATTAATGTCCATGAGGTCAATGAGAATCCAGATGATATGCCAGTAAATATGCCACTGGTCTCAATGACTACCCTGCACTCATCAGATGTTACAATGTCTGACAGATGGGCTGGCCGTTTATAGGTAATGCTTTGCTTAAATGGATACTGTAAAAGGAAATATTTACATTGATGATGAGCACTAATAGTAATAAGCCTAACTAATTCTCCTGTGTACCTACAAATGCATTAATGAAGTTTCCTGATGTAGCATTAAGCTGGGACCCCTTACATTAAACTTCCTGCGGCCTTTCAGCTATCGCATTTATAGGCAACACAATGGAATGCCTAAATACACTGTGATATATGCATATTACTTTTAAATATATGTATGTATGTATGTATGTATGTATGTATGTATGTATGTATGTATGTATGTATGTATGTATGTATGTATGTATGCATGTATGTACGTATGTACATGATTGTATACTCATTCATGCTTTTTTACATAAAAAAAAGTTGAAATAAAAAACTATGAACAGTTAGAATAAAATGACCCGAGTTGTTCGTTAGAGTAACACTCATCAGACCACAAAAAATTTTAATCTGTAGGTTATGGTTTGAAATGTTAATTTTATAAATCATCAAGTCTGTTACATTTTCACATTTAAATAAATACAAAAGTGCATATATTTATGTACATATATCAAATAAATAAAAACAGTGCATATATTTATGTACATATATTAAACAAATACAAACAGTGCATATATTCATGTACATATATGTCAATTCATTACTGAGGATGAAAAAATCTCTGGTTTGTACTCTGAAATGTCCCTGTGTGCTATCATTAGCCCCCCTCCCCAGAAAAAAAATAGAAAGAAAAAAAGAAAAGAAAAAATTCACATTTGTCTGTGTGTGTGTGTGTGTGTGTGTGTGTGCACTCTCAGTGAAATTAATTGGGAATTATATATCCAATTGCTCATAAATAGCTTTTTTTTGACACACCGATGTGTACAGTTAAAGTTTATGATTTTTTCGCCTTCCCTGGTGCTATTTATATATTCCATTTTGACTTGCTAAAGGACAAGGTGCAGAGAAGTAGCCAATGCCAGACCACGTCAAATGTATACAGGGGGTTAAGCATAAAAAAACTATATATACAAGGGGTTAAGTGTCAAAAAAACTTATATATAGACATATCTGATGGAAAATCAGACACAAATTTTGCACAGCTGTTACAGAAATCAATTCATTCACCGCACATCAAAAAAAAAAAAAAAAAAGGAAAAAAAAATCAACAGAGGAATGAAAGTGGAAAGTGTGTATGTCAATCATTTTAAGATCATCTAACGAGCCTGAATATTTGCACAGAATTTGCCCAATCGCAACACGCAAGTTTGGAAGCATATGAAGAAACCTAGATTGTAGACAGTCAGGGCAGAGTGCCATTTAATCACATGCAATTCTTTGCCTTGAAGATGTGGTTAATTCTTGCTGCACTGGGTCCATAGTGTAGATCTACATGTTTATGGAACACTCTTTGCCAAGCTTTGTATTCTGTGCTTGTAAAAGCTGTTATTCACCATATTGCATGACAGATAACATCTTTCACTAAAGTTAATAACCTCAACTCATGATTGTCCTCTCACAAGTTTAACCCAAATACTCTGTGAAAATCCATCCATAAAATTGTAAGTTTGGAGTACTTCTGCCAGCTGCTAATGATACTGTGGGAAGAAAGGATAGGTAGAATTACCAATGAGCAAAGTTAGGTAAAGTTTGCAGGTGTTGGTCTGGGGCACTTGTAATATATCACATGTCAGGTGGGTCATAATGAGCATGGCCGCCATGTAAACCACACTCCTGGGATACCTGTAATTGTGTCCAATTACTGACCACTCGCCTTGGCCTCACTGCCACTCAACTGTTTCCCAAACATAAGCATCCCCCTGCACAATATTATACACATGGTACACTGGGGGGCATTGCATCAGTCGTAGGATTCAATGAAGTGCCTGCAGTGCCCTGAGCAGGTGCTAACTTAATACATGCAGGCAAGACTTGGTCATCTGGCTTCACTGCTTCAGGTACCACAGAAATCTCCCACCCAGCTCTTGTCTTAAACAACCTGCACAGAGCATGTCTACCTGAATGCTATCTGAATGACAGAATGTCTTGGTACTAAATGTTCACAGGCTAGTAATGTCTCCTTTGTATTTACTGTGGACAGGGATTTTGTTTCCTACAGTGGAAACTCTACAGTCCAAAACAGGTTTATGTTTTGCAGTACTTTTCTGTAGATTTTTCCTACTTTCTACAATTACTGTAGTCTCAGACAGGTTACTTCTCTGATTGATCCCATTTTTTTCCTCACCTTTATTAAGCACACAATTCAAGTGGTATCCCAGTGATAAATGCTACCATTGCGAGTGCCTAAACATATTTTTGTGAGGCACCCTGCACATTTATCAATCCCTGCAAAGCCAGACATGTAGTGATTAAAAGGTCAGGGCTAGGGTCCACATTGCCCGTGCCCCATGGACAACCTGAGGCAGGGGTCTGTGGGCAGAATGGCCACTCATACAGCCCATGAATAGCAAGGTACTGGCCTGCAGCACCAGCACCGTCACCACCGCACCCGCCATACAGCTCCCACCACATTGAGCCTCACTCAAATGGCTTTTTTCTTCAATGGCGCTTGACTGTTAGACTCCTATAAATCACTCAGGTATTTGCCTGTTAATAGTCCCGCTCTGTGGGGACTCTGTGAACAAAACCCCTCAGCGCCATAGTGTGGGTAATAGGGTTCTACCTGTCTCAATTCCATTCAACTCTGTTGCTACATGACACAAACTAGCTGACACCCCCCCCCCCCAAACCTATTCCAACAGGTCTTAGGAACCAGTCACAAACATATATAGCAACCACTTACAATCATCAGGGTGATCAAGGTCAGAATATATAGTTTTTGAAACAGAAACAGGTTTCACAAGACCAAAAACATGTTTAACTGAACTTTTATTACCCAAAAAAACACACACAAAAAAAAGAAAAAGAAAAAAAAAAAACATTTGATACATAATTCATAGAACTGTACTGCCATAATTTGCAAGATGAAGTCCTGCAGGTAATTTAATAAAATATCTTCCAATATCTTTACCCCTAATAAATCAATTTCCGACACTTTCATAATAATTTCATGTCCCCAGTGAGGCACACCATAGCAGGTCGACAGGAGTGATGGGCAAATATATTCATATCATTTACCCGATGTCCTGTCAAGGTACCCGCAGACTTGCTCGACACAAAAACAGACAAAACTTGTCAGGGCATAAGCCAGAACTAGCTGTAGGATGCAAACAAGGTTTTGTTGGAGCAGATGATGAATTAAAATGCTGCAGGCATCAATCACCATGGATAACATCAGCATGTCAAAGGAAAACAACTACACTGGCACTAATGAATGGAGCTGACGGACCACCACACAGTGACAAGCTGGCCTTGCATAACTGACAACAACTCGAGTTTACCTGTGTTTCTGCCCATCATCACACCTAGCGTACATAAGTTGTTCAAGTCTATATCAAATCCACGTATACTTGTTACTACCAAAATTCAAACTGTACTGTTTCAAACATGGTTCAAGTTCACCTTGTTGTCAGCATTTTCCACCAGGTGGCAGCAGCCTCTGACAATTTACCGATGGTCCTCCTGGAGCAATCGCTGTCACAAATGAGACCACAAGCTGGTAAAATTAGTTGTGTGTTAGGATTCCTAACTGTCATGATCTGGCACTACATCGTACCCACCCATGGTCAGGGTCTCTGGGTATAGGTGGTACCACAAATCTGGCTTGGATTTACCCTGGCCAGGCACACCATGTAGTAAATATAACGTATATACCACAGAAATAAAAAGCACAAGTACATTACAGGAGTCCCACAGACCTAGAAGGCCACTTCAGCAGTCCGACTATTTGCAGCATAATGGCGGACCAGCTGCTCAGAGTCACACCACCACGACTGTTATGTACTTGCCTGGCTACCCAGGCCGTCTGATATAGCTGAACAATCTGCCAACTAGGGAACCAAAACCTACTTTACAAAACTTGCACTGTGTGGTTGGCCTGTACATTTGAGCTTGGTGGCGATGCAGGCCTGGCAGTGTTCATGCCCACATAAGCCTATCATCACTGTTTATCTTGGGCAATGTTGCAATTGAGTAAGTCAGAAAAACACAACCTGCTTAAAAACCTTTTGGAGTAGGGATTGAAACCTATTCTATGTGCATCAAGTGTTGTGGTCGGTGTGCTTCCCATGACATTATTTTTATACCCTGTGGTGTTTCAGCTCAACTTGTTCTGGTATAATATTGACTTTTTTCCCCGTCATCAAAGTCATTACTTCCGTTTGAGCTGATTTTCAAAGTGCATCCATACAAGGAATTCAATAGGCTTCCAAGATGTGTGATTAAAAAAAAAATCTAATAATAAATAAAGATCACACATGTACACACTCAGCAAACAAAATCTAAGGAACCTTGATGTGTGTATGTTATTGCATCATAGCAAGTGGAATGAACCTTTAAATGGGATTGCCAAAAAAAACTTTAAAAAACCCCCGATATTTGTGGCCAAAAAAAAGCAATATATAACCTTATTAGTCACACATTCATTAAATGACTCATGTTGAATGCCCTAGCTGTCTCTTGTCAACTGAACACAATTAATGTTTGCAGAATTCACTGATATTTTGGTTGTCATCTGCCTTTTGAATCAAGCATTACTGAACAAACATTTCTGTTCAAATCTAACTGTGACATACAGCCGTGGTAGCTAAACACACCTACTATTTGTTTCCTAGATTTAAGAGGAATATTGGATTTTAAACTTTATGACAAAAAAAGCTTTCGTTCGTGTAACCACAAGCCTTGCCTAACTCTGCCTTTTTGCCAGCTACAGCAGCACTTGCCACCCAATGTAAAAAACAAATTACCATATCACTCACAAGAAGGACCGCTGATCTAATATGACCCCACCTCCTTGGAATCCGAATGATGAAAAAAAAATCAGACCAAAAAGTATATTCAATAATTTTTTCCACAGTATTTTAACTGTAATGTCCAAAGTAGGGTCCTAAACTGAAGGCTTATTGCGCCATAATTTTGTTAGTGTCCTAGGTGCTTATAGCCTATAGGGAGGTGGCTATTCATTCCAGTTGTAGCACATGCCCTAACAGAAGCACCACCCCCCCACCCCCCCCCCCTTTTTTTTTAATCTTGGAGGGGGGGTATTAAAATTCAGTATTTTTCAATATTTTTTTAAATTAACCGCTGTTGATGAAAGAAGAGGGTTCCTTGTTGTTATTTTATGCTATAGGGATTGTAATTACTTGTGGTATTGACATACATGTATCATTATCACAAAACCCCTTGAAAACCATGTCTGCTCCAGGAAATCTTTGCATTAGCACAGCGTGCTACTATTGAAGTGAATACGGTATATGACATCAAACAACCCCATTACTAATGCAGTATGAAATGAGTTGATTCATAACACTTTGCATATACATCATGCCATTATCCAGTCAGCCAGGGATCTATATGTACACCAGATTACAAAAAGCTAGACACTCCACGTTAGAGTCTTTTAAATAAAAAATTGAAAAAAAAACAAACAAACATGACAGTAAATATTGCATTTCTTTAGGAAATTCCATCAAAAATAAATTTGTTGTTCTTTAAATTGACATTTTCCTAGTTTTAAGAAACTTCCTATGGAAGTCATTTTTGCATCAGCTTAAGAGAATTAGGCCCAACTTGTTGCATTTCTAGAAGCACATCTAATCTCCAGTATCATGTGCAACCTCCGATTTCTTAGAGAGACCATCACCAATGAAGTAGCACTTGTTCTCAAGTTCAGCTACCTGTTTGATGCCATGCACATGCCTTCATCTTATCCACACGAAGGGGTTAAATTGATTTGTGCCAAAATCTTTCCTGAAGCAAAAACCAAGCCAGCAAAACAAGCTGTAAGTAACGAAGAATGGCAAATACTCAGTACGTCTTTGCACATCACAAAGTATACAAATAAGCCGGGAGACGGGATCCCTGTATGACAGTAGATGCCAAGCATCAGTGATCAGCGACTCGTCCAATAAAACAGCAGACTGCGTCCGCACAAACCGCACAAACCGAGTGTTGGTCTATGGCTGCCAATAGCCCACACCAGACCAACAGTGGCCATAAATGCACTATAAAAACCTGTATCGGGTATGCAACATTCTGGTCGAGGGATGGAGAAATGAGCCACTGGGGAGGTGCAATGCTTGGTAAGGGACTGGCTGCAGTGGTCCATACAGTGTCTCACAATGTGCCAATTTGCCACCATGCGCTGATGATCCGTGCCTAATATGTCAACGGTCCTCTGTCCTCCTGACCTGTCATCTTCATTTTGTGAAGCCACCACACTCAAATCTCATTTCTATAGGATCTTGCTACAAAACTCATTTCAAGTTTCTGTTGGTTTTGTTACAACTTGTTGGAACTCTTATCTTAAATTGCTTCGATTTCTGTTTTCTGTATGGACCAGGTCTTTACAAAGCTGAATGCTCACAGCAATGCCAACTTTACTTTCTCATCAAACACGATTGCTATGCTTTCTACATCTTCCCACATTCTTCTGCTGTCTTTATGACATGGATATAAGAGACAATGTGCAGGCTTACCCGTCTTTTATTCAGAGATACTGTGCTGGTACTTCCAAGTCTCCACAACATGGTGGATGCTCTGTCGACAGATCACTTGCTCTCACAAACCATATTTATGAAGCATATCCCCATGGATCTGTTCCCTGTTATTGAATCTTCAAGGAAAGAGCCCCTCCTTGGAGGGACCATTTCTATAAAATCTGCATTCTTCATGGTTTAATGTGTGTGTGAGTGAGTGAGTGAGTGAGTGAGTGAGTGAGTGAGTGAGTGAGTGAGTGAGTGAGTGAGTGAGTGAGTGAGTGAGTGAGTGAGTGAGTGAGTGAGTGAGAGAGAGAGAGAGAGAGAGAGAGAGAGAGAGAGAGAGAGAGAGAGAGAGAGAGAGAGAGAGAGAGAGAGAGAGAGAGAGAGAGAGAGAGAGAGAGAGAGAGAGAGAGAGAGAGAGAGAGAGAGAGAGAGAGAGAGAGAGCAGTATGGTCTCTCCAGATACATACCAGTATGCTTTCTCGCTAGATATGAGTATACATCACCTAAAAGTAATTCATATTCATACCCTGCACAATTCTGCAATATGTGTATGGCACTCACACATAACTACCTCCATTGAACACTTCTTTTTTAAGAATGGGGATTTGGTTGAGTGGATATGTGCGTTTCCCATTTCAGCTGGGCGACTGGTGCCAAAGGTTGCAGGTTCGAGTCCCGTTCGTTCCAAACATAAAATATAAATATTTTGTATTCTACATGTTATATGCAACTATACAGAATAGATAAATGGATGCATAGATATACTGAAAATTGGCTTCTGCACTCTCCTTGAAAAGGAATCTGTCTGAATCCTGGATATCAACACATGAAATGAACCATAACCGCACTGTTGCCCCAAAATGACTCATCCTGATAAAGATTCTCCAGGTCATGGGTCACACAACCTTACAGTAAGATGCAAAAAGGCTTCTCATATGACCTTAACCCAAAGATGTGAAAAGGATGAAGTCTTGTGTTTAATGGAAAGGCCTTGTGATCTGATCCACCTGTTATGATGCAAATAGTAGTTGACATCAGTGCCCGTTAAAAGCTGTACAGATGTGCAGCCAAGGACAGGGCTGTCAGCACCACTAGGCAACAACTGATGGACTCTATGCATCAGTGGGACATCTCCACATCCCTTCTTCACTGTTCATACACACCTACTACATTGTCCAGACAGATACTGATCAATGGCAGCAAGTCATTAACACATTTTGATTTCGTGTCAAGTTGATTCCGGCTCTGCAAGGAAAGACCTCCCTGTGACTAATGATCCAAACAGCATGCTGGCCAACTTCATATGAGATGTAGATACTGGGTCAGGTGCTACAAATTAACAGTTCTCCTAGCCGTTGATGATCCTGAGAATATGCTGGACAATTCCTGCGGTTGACAAATAAAAGTCTACCATATGTTGATAATAGTGACACAGACTGGTTAATTCCTGTAGGCCACAAATAATTCTACTAAAATTTAATGATACTGACAATATGCTGCTTAATTACTGCTGCTTATGGATAATATAGCTGTTAGTTGATGATCCTGACAATATACTGGTACATTCCTGCAGGCTACAAACAATTTTGCTGTTGGTTGATGATCCTGACTATGTGCTGGTTAATTCTGCCAGGCCACAAACAGTGGCAAAAAAACAAAGTTTATTAAATTTAGTTTCCCCTGTTCATTATCTGAAAATGCCTAGGGCAAACGCAGAGTAGAAAATTCTTGACACAGGTGGCAGAAGTATATCCCCTGCTCATAAATTTTGAAAGCTCTGCCACATAAAGCTGGCTGAACCTATCACTAAATGCAGAATGTAGACTCTCATTACCTTATTTTGAAGTACCTCAATGAAGTTTTCTTTTCCTTTTTTCCCCCTTGTTCAGGGTGTCTGGAATAACACTGAGTAAAAATCTAGTTATTTAATTTCTGCAACACCTACAAAAAATGGATCAATGGATGCATGATGGAAGACAGACAGGCAGACAGGTAGATAGATAGATAGATAGATAGACAGACAGACAGACAGACAGACAGACAGACAGACAGACAGACAGACAGACAGACAGATAGATAGATAGATAGATAGATAGATAGATAGATAAATAGAAAGAAAAATAGATATAGATCCAAAAACTGAAAAATTGTCCCAAGCAATAACATTTATCTTGATGTTCTATAACTTGGAAGTGACCAGATGACTTTTTTTAATGCTTTTCAAAACTTTGTAATATCTGATGAAGTTCACAGCAATGTTCAAATAAAACCAATGAACTGTATGCATCCAAATCATATGAGCTTTACTTTAAAATATTTAAAATCCTCAGAAACTGCAAAGTGTTTTCATATGGATCATTAAAAAATGTTGCCACTAGGATCTTTCGAAATGAGCATACTAATTTTTCTGATTGATATTGGGCAGCTTAGATCCTGCCATCTTAACAGCTGCTGGTTGTAACTTTTAGTGCAGTCCACAGCATTAAGGTGGCACAGGCAAAGTCCAGCGCTTCATGGAGCAACATCTTCAACCAGTTCTGCCGCCTTCAATTATATTTTCTGACCCCTAAAACTGTATATATTTTTCTTGGTACGAATCTGTAGATTAAACATGCATAAAGAAGTGGGAAAATCGGGCATTTTATATGGAAAACAAACCTTTGATGGAAGGTCTACTACGGATATCTTTCACTGATTTTGCCTTTAATATTTGGCTTACAAGCTTGAAACTTCATGGAATGAAACTTCATATACATGTAATGTCAAGGTTTGATACTTTAACTGTCACTACAAACACTATAGGTCAATTTTACTAACAGGTTACATGCGGCTCTTACGAAGAATTTCAGTTATTCATCTTTATGGGCACAAATCCATTTGAATAAACAATAGATTATTTACTGGACAAAAAAAAAAAGTAAAATCTAAGTTAATCCTCAGCTCCACAATACTTTCATTTCATTTTGTGAATATCAGTTCATCTGTTTTCAAGAACTAAAACTGATCAAAATTTGATGATTTCTGTGCAAAATAGCCTTGCCTGGGCCACCTTAAACTTTAGAGACGTGTTTCATAACATTAAATCTTAGCAGACATGTTCCATAATATTACCCTAATCCCCGAGTCTGGTCCATTTAATGATAGAGGTTTTCACTCATATCCAACTACAAAGTGTTTTTACTGATAATAAGCTAGCAGCAGGTAAAAAAAATAGCTTGAAAAATTGCCACATCTGCCCTTAATGGACAGTCTGGAATATCAGAAACATATTAACGCAATCTCAATTACACTGAAATGTATAGTAACTAATGATACAAACGTAATGGACAGACACTTATAACATGGCACATTTCCAGGTAAAATTTCTAGGAATGCTGGAGAATTGGTGGAACCAGATTTGTTTAACCAACAAAATAAATCTCTGTTCAATTACCCTGAAGACCTGTTAGCTGCGGCATGTGATGCTTCAGCCGTGGCGTGCGACAATGATACGTACTGGATTGCAGGCTGTCTGCAGATGAAGCCACTATTGTGTGATAATTCGTCTTAATGATTGCACTATTGTTCAGAATATTATTGAATAATTGGTGCTAATTAGACTCAGTGAATGAGAAAGCTGTTCAAAGATGACAGTTATCATCGGAAAGCAATCACCAATTACACATCCCCCATATGCTTGGTGCAGGTGATCTTTACCACGTAAGAGATGGTCACAATTTGTGTGCTTGACGCCAGTCAATCAGCGGGAAATCACTTGATGCTAAATAGGCTAAACTTTCTTGTCATCTTCTACTTTACCATGAGGCCAAGGAAATACCAATTCTAGTACGTTTTCCCCTGACTGCCAGCCTTTTACTATACATGCAAGATGGCAGTTCAGGTTCAGAAATGATGATGGAAGACGTTTTCCTCTCAGATTGCCATGAATATGGATAACAAAGTGGTTTGCCCCGAGTAAGCCTTTCCAGTTGCTGGTTTAGAAGAAGATTAGTGGCATAAATAACACCGCGTTAAGCAATAAGTTCCGCCTGTGCTGATCCTTGGTAATCCTGACTTCCAGATTCAACTAGTCTCTGACAAAGTTCGTAGAGAGACAGCAGCTAGTGACGAGGTAAGTAAAGACAAGTGTTTGCACAGGGGAACAGTCAGCACATGCGCCCAATTTGGAGGAGGTGCCCTTCAATCTGGCTTGCCACGTGCAATGAGAACACTGCTAGTTGCATGCAAAGTCCAACTGGGGACTTGGAGCCAGTGAACCCTGTGACCCTCCACTCTGTCACGCACACACGCAGACCCTAAGCCAGCGCGTGCAGGTGATTGCAATTTTTCAATGTTATGTCTGTCACACAACATTTACCTTCACACTCATCACTTTTAAGGTTTTTCTTTTCTCTTTTTTTGTTAACAAAATATCCATAACATAAACAGCACAGTTCTTTCAAAATATGTAATTTGAAGTTGCTGGCCAAGAAAGCCAAATGTTTTATAGTTTTGGACAGGAAAACATTTAGTCACTCTGCAGAGTATCATACTTTTGTGCACCATTAAGGTGTTTTCATACCAACTCTATACCCACAATAGCTAAAATATATCTATCAACTACTGTAAACATTCTATGAATATAAAAAAATGTACACATGTATTTCATCCCTAATATCGATTTTCTCCTTCTGACAATCTGCAGTAAAGAATACCCAATGATTAACAGAACATTTATTGTAACAATCTAAATTGCAAACTTTCTCAAATGAAATTACATTCAAAATCAGCAATTCCCACAGCTAATGCACTTTAATCTTTCTACTGAAAGTTTAAAGTTACTGTCATAATTTGTCTCAAGTATAGGCATATAACAAATCAATGACTTTATTTTTAGGCCTCGGGGTCAGTCTACAAGATACACATTGAAACAACAGAGAAAAAAGTTACTCTCCATTCATATACAATTTGCGGCTGAGAACGACAGGCTGCCAGTTTAATGCTTCTACTGTCCTTGTGCTATAGATCATTTAGTCTTCTGACCTTTAACTTGCAAAACTTCTGTTTCCAAGAAATTGTTAGATCCAAATTAACAGTTCAGTTTCCTCCCACTGATGCATATAATTTGTTTTTCAGGCAAACCATATCTGAGCACTGACCAGCTGCCCGAATGGTTACATCAGTTCCATAAGATTGGGGAAAATCAATCTGAATGCACCGATTCTTATCAATGATTTCCAATGTCTACCTAAACAGCAGTAAAATCAGAGAGCTATTGAAGTCCACATACAGATCGCTGACCTCTGACCTGGTAGCTTTGACGTTCGCGTGAGTGGTCATGCAGTTGGACCAAGGAGTGTGTTATTATCTGATTGCAGACAGGTGACTCAAGACAATGTGCCATTAACTAGTTGAAAGGCTTTTCAATTCTTCCTCATGTCTATTGAAAGATATTCCCTCCTTTCTGCCTACCAGTCAAACAATGTTGAGACCTGAAGCAGCTAATCTAGCCTGTCAGTGCTTGCATGCACAGTGAACCCATATGCCTGGTGTATGCTGCACAGGACAATTGTATTGTCAAATGATTGATATTCAGTGCTCGCAATTTTGGGCCCTTTGTGGCAATAACAGGTGAGGGTCTGGAGATGACGACCACAAGAAGTAGTCTTGCCTTTACTCTGTTAGAAGTCATGCTGGTGCCAACATTAATGCTCTATGCTGATTCTTTATGGCAGTAGATCATGTGATTAATGTGTGCCGGAAATTCTGCATTGCATCTAACCTTGCACTGCTCCCAAACTCAAAGAAACTATGTGAACACAAGAAACTTTGTAGCAAGGAAACGCTGTAACACAAATTACATTTCCAGTTGCAGTAGACAATATTAATTGTGTGCCCTCATAGACTTCCAAGTAAACCAGTCGTCTTTACAAATTTCTTTGTCGCTTTTATCTTTTTCTTTCGAGGAAAGCAATTAGATGTTAGATAGGCTTGTTTTGTAAAGTTGACTAGGTTGAACAAATCTTATGATTCCACTTGATAAGGGCATAATCAAAGCCAGTGTAGACACAGCAGATTTGATATGATGGGAGCAGATATCTGTTGAAAGTTGACACGTACTTATGATGTATGCCTAAAATTAGCAATTTTTATTATCGCTACATCGTACCCTGTAACCTCTGGCAGCATCCAGTTTGCACACAGTCAAAAGTTTGCTAGCTACCATGATATTCAACTGTACACTGCACACTGTTGAACAAAGTATAAGACCCTGTTTTTCATTCTAGTGAAAAATAGCATGATTAAATAAAATCATTGTTACTAGTCAATGTATGTATGACATTAAAGTATCAGTTTTTAGTGTTTCTGCAAAAAGGACAGTAAAACTACCTGTGTCTCCCCTGTAGCACAATTTGTACTGTGATAAATACAATCAGTTGGGACATGTGACATTTACCTGTTTGTACCAAGCTGAACAGGATGATGACCCAACACCAAGGTCAAGGCGAAATTGTCCTTATATGAAGTGAACATATTTTGAGGTCTTTCAATTCAACTACCAGACTATGAAACTGGCTTGAAAAGTTCAAAAGATGTTGGCTTGATATTTTTACAGTGAGGACTGGTCATGAACAACCTCGATGCTAGAGAAGAAAAGTAACTATCTGCATCAATGTCCCTGCCATTTCCACTCTGGATTTGCTTGAACAGGTCCAGACTTGGAAGCAAAATGGAGAAAAATATCACATTTGTGGCCCGACAAATTCTAATCAGATAAATGTCCTGAAACAAATGTTGCTTTATGTTTCTAAAATACATGAACCTGTCACCTGATGGCATCAATTATTCAGTCACGTTTACCAATTTATGAAGAGGCCAGTTGTCCCTACATAATATATGCTGCAGTGATGTGTATGCCTAAATTTTCCCACACGCTTCACCCATACAAGCTAAAAGGACTTCTGCTTGCAGATTTGATTATGATTGCTATCAAATATTGTTCAAAGCAAAAATGTCCTGAGTTGCATCGCTTCCTTAGGACATGTGATAACACACATTCTTGGCAATAATTTGCTTTCTGTAAAGCTAGGACAGTACTGTCCTAAGGGTAACATCAAAATAATATTTGGCAAGAACTGCCGCACTTTCATAACAATCTCTGTTTTCCTATGCAGCAATAATGCCAGTGTCATATAAACCAGTCTGCCATGGGGCGCCCTGTTCCACCATACATAATACCCACCAAGATGATTCACGTCAATGCTGGGGCCAAACTGGCAAGCTTAGTTGAATGTGAAATAAGATTTTTGTTTAGCCACTCAACTACCCCAGCAGTTTTCTTAGAAGCACCCGAAGGTGGGTGACCATTGAGAACAATGACCTGGCTGCTGTATCGTCAGAGTGCCACTGACAGGCCATACATTATAATTGACTAAGAATGTATTAGTAGTGAAGTTGTGAAGTTTGCCAGCTAGTGATTTACTTTCTCCCCTGC
This sequence comes from Hermodice carunculata, assembly GCA_964020975.1. Classification (NCBI taxonomy): domain Eukaryota; kingdom Metazoa; phylum Annelida; class Polychaeta; order Eunicida; family Amphinomidae; genus Hermodice; species Hermodice carunculata. The sequence goes on from OZ026613.1 coordinate 42,485,570, forward strand.
TGAATGAAAAGAGTTGCAAAGAACTGACAGCATTTAAAAAAAGAAAAAGAAGCAGGAAAAAATCTTTCTGAATGAAAACTATCAAATATTTCACTGCACAGTGGTACGACCCAATGCACACTCCAATAAAAATGTGATTGCATGGTACAATACTTCAGTGGGGCAACATTAGACCCTGCATATACATTTACCTGAGGCAAGACTGTTTGGGTATTGAAAATGGAATTAAAAGAGTTGTTGAGAGGATAATGAAGAAGAAAAGATGTGAACTCAAAGCAACCTCTGATAGAAGTATCACATTTCAGGCCAAGACATAAACAAGCCAAAAAAGAAACAAAAGGTGTCATGTTCTCAGCCAGCGATTGCTTGTAAACAGCAGTCCACTTGGTAGAATACTCGATGGTATCGGCCGACGTCATATGGAATTACAGTTGTGTCCTGATGTTCATAAACAATATGGCCCACCGATAAACCAGAAAGCCGATATGTGCAAGGCTTCAGCGCCACAATCGGCAAGGTGAGAGACCATCCCTGAGTCTTCCTGCCATGATAAATGACAGTTACGGCCAACAATACAGCAACTGTGAGCAGCACTTTGAAGGTGCCACCAAAATTGAATTGGATACACTATAAATCATGTCATAGACACCTGCAGATCCACAATCAAAGAAAACCTATTCGTCACTGTCTGTTGTGGCCCCTTAAAGAGGACAAATCCTCTTTTACCTGTGCCATAGATATGAATCTAATAAGGCAGGTCTATGTGCTTGTAGTTGTGGGGGCAAGCTGCTTAAAAAACTAACCAGCTACGACATGTCTTGTCAAGTCCATTTATTTCTCTCCCATTTTAATTTTGACCTCCCAGATTTTAAAAAAAATCATAAGAAGAATAGATATTTTAAAAAAAAAAACACTCAATCACCAGATAAAGACTTTTTTGGGGGGATTTTATGAACTGAACATGTCTTCAGAAGTTATAATAGCATGTGATCTCACGTAATAACATATTATAAGGAGTCTTGTAAAATTTCCAATAAAGTTTTCCTTTACCAAAACATTTACACCAGACACTGTGCATGTCTAAAAGGCATTATATCTTGACTCATACTCCTCTTTTAGAAACTACGTTTTCTGCTACGCTAACGAGAAATGACTCCAGCCACTGGGGAACAGGAAAACTGACATTGTGAAGTTTGCAGCAGCATCCACCACAACTGTTAATGTTCAGTATTGGCAGCTAGAACAACTCTGTAGCAACATGCAACACAAACAAGCTGCAGTGAACCCTTGAGCAAAAGGTCACAACAGCACAGTGTGTCTTTCAGGCAAGAATACTCTGAACTGGCCAATTGGCCCTTCAATTACCCGTTAAACAAAGTTCACACAGACATATGAACAAATCTGTTTTACCCATGACCCCTGAAAGACTTGTCTGAATTCTGTCCACCCTCCACTTCCTGTTGAACCAAGGACCCCATACTGAACACAGGCCTGGCCATTTACTGTCCATGCTGCCACAAATGAAAAAAAACGCTTTCATCCAAATTGTGGGTTTCCATTCAAGAAAAATATAAACAATATTTGAGAAGGTAAACATGTTCAATGTTTTCTGCAGATGGACGGGATGCTTAGATTTTGTTCCTTCTTACTGCATTCCCAAGGAGTGTCACTTCCCGAGCTGTTTCAGATCAACATAATTTCCATGTCACTTCATGTGAGCTGTGTAAAAGTTGTCATAAATTTTCACTCAAGAATAGCCAAGAAATTTCCTATATCGTTTTTTTTTCTGACCACTGTACCCTGAATATAAAAATGTTATCATTAGAAAGCATGAGAAAAAAAAAAGTAAAATGATACCCATGATTATTTTGAGGAGCAGTAATTGTACAGTGTACTTTTAAAGCACTTTCAACAAAAATTTGTGCTTTCTTTGTTAACAAAAGTCTTTGGGTTCTTACATTTCTAACATGCTAGCCTGTTTGCCAACAAGCTATCTGACCATTGTTGCGAATAATCTGGTTGTGTTTATGGCTCGTGCAAGATTGTACCAGAAACCACAAACTTTATCAAAACTGACAGACAACATCAGTCAGAACGAAAGTCAGAAGTGCTGCCTCCTGTTGGTTGGAGACTCCATGCTTGAACAGATAAATAATTTTTCCCTACAATTAAGACAAATGGTTCAAAAGATGCATTTGATGACTTAATTGTGGTCAAATAGTTGGGCTAATCTTGACAATTTATGGCAGCACCCCCACCCCCTCCCTAAGAAGAGGCACAAATCAAATGATATTTTAACGCTCCGCAGGTACTTCAGTTCATAAATTTGTCGTGTTATGTTATTCACCCATTTTTAATTTTGTAAATTTGCCATGGCAATATTTATAAGGTTTTGTTTTTTTTTTTGTTTTGTAAATTTTGCATGTTATTTCACTCTTGTTCCTTGCATGTTTGCAAAAATTTACAAAAAATTACATAAGAGGCAAAATCGTGTACCTTTACAATGGAACAGGTTCTATACACTCACATTGTGGTCCTAGTATGTGATCAGAAAGGTCCTCCTTATCATGTATAAAATATTTCTCTCCTAGACTAACTGCTATGGGTATCAACAACCAAAAAAAAAAAAAAAATTACATGAAACACAAAGATCCGCAAGATAATTTCAGGAAGTTGACAAAGCCAAAAGTTGAAAGTTGAATAGAAAATTGCTATTACAAAGGACAGGTTGAATGCATTTCCTGTTTGGAGTACTTGCTCCATTCAAAGTGGACAGCTACAAATCAACTTTATAGTAGAGTTATCAAATAATTGACCCAGCTGGAATGCAACCATTCAACGTGTTTATGGATATTATGTTCGGAATGTCTACAGTTTACAATTCCAAGATGTTATCGTAAATCAACCTGCTGCACTTTTGTTCTTTTTTCAGCAGATTGGCTGTAGTTTATTGCACTGACAAACACTTTCATCTCAGTCCACAATGCAGCTCACACTTTCAAAATGATGGACGCCAATTCGCGTCGTCTGAAAAATTATATAAATGTTCAGTATCGGTCCCGGTGTCACATTTTATGTTTCCTTCAAGGTATGACAAATATGTTGCTCTTAAATTGATATTACATCTTTGGTCACTGTTAAAGGCACAATGGCAATGTTCAATCAAATGAGATCGACCGCCAAATTTTAACTGTTGCAACACATACTTACTGTTGCCACAAATAAGACGGCAGGTAGAGTGTGTGACCATCTATGTTTATCAGTACACAAGTATCCATTTATCATGGCCATTATCTTAACCATACATGCAATTTCTAAAATGCTACAATTCTTATCCAAGCAACTTCATTTTAATGCCCTAAAACTTAGATTGATGTGCCCTTGCATGATGACAATTGCAGAATAAAAATAAGGCTTGGGATATGGTAAGAATGGGGATTTGGTGCAGTGGATATGTGTGTTTGCCATTTTTGGCTGGGTGGTTGGTGACGCAGGTTGCTGTTTCGAGACTCAGCCATTCTGAGGTCAAATAAAACCATAAATATCAGCAATGCACCCTGCATCTCACTCAATTCCATATTCTGTAAATGTACAGCTACTGACATATGAAGTTTTACCAAAACCTTTGTTGCTTTGCCACATCTGTTGGCTGGCTCGGCAAATCACACTTTATCAATTTTGGACACTTGAAGAGCTTCTACAAGTGGCCAAAATGATAAAGTGTGGTTTTCTTCTGTGCTCCCCCCCCCCCCCCCCCCCATCCCCTGGTTCAAATGCTCCTTGAGCAGCTGAGCATTCACTTCACAGACTTCTATGATACTTTGTTTCTGAAATGATCTCACAGGTGGAATTAAACAGTTTCTTTAATAAGCATCTGAAATGCTTATTGAAGATATGTAAAAAAATTTATATATATATATATATATATATATATATATATATATATATATATATATATATATATATATATATATATATATATATTTATCGTTTCCTCATTATGTACTCTCTTCCATTAAACTCACATAAAATGCATGAAATTTAACAGAAACCAGATCAGTAAGACTTGATTTTTTCAGATCGAAAATGATTTTTAATGAAACTGCATCAACATTTCCACAACCAACAAGATTATCATATCAATCCCTTCATTGTCACATGACTTGTAAGGTCAGAATATTTTAAACATAATGTAATGATTTAAACGCTTAAATGTAGATTAATTTGATTATGTTAAGTTGTTTCTCACCAACTCTTGCTTGGATATTTGCACCATCACAGGTTGCTATATATGAAACTATATATTCACTTATTAAACATAATTAACACAGTACAGCTACACCATTGGTGGAAAAAGGAAAAGAAAAACAAAGAAAGAAATCAAGACAAGCTTGTCCTACTGCCATATTCCAAATAACTTACATCTTCATGTGATCACAGTATCTTTCTTCCTTCCCGCCACCTTAAGCTGTGGTGTAACTCTCCCTGTCAAATTTACTTCGACAGTCCCACTGATAGTGTACAATAAAATCCTTCATTGGGGTCATCCTGACATGTCTGTGGAATCTTCATTCCTATTTGTACCCGTGTTAGTAGGTCATTTTTTCCCTCTGCCATTGGTATTGATAGCATTGCACTCCTATTAACCAAAGCTGATCTGCACCATGGAATATATAAAAAAAAAAACAAGGAGAAGATTCTTCGGGAGGGGTGGGGTGGGGTGGGGTGGGGGTGGGAGGGTTGTCTTGAAAATATCAACTGACAGCAAAGAAAATGAACGAGCAAAGGAAGGTTTAAGTGCTGCAATCAGGGTGTGATCACGGCTATGATCTGTGCCACGGACATGACCCATGGTGCTACCCAAACACTATCAATTTCTTGCTTGGGCCCACCATTAGATCGGCAAAGCAGTCCTGGGGGTGCGGAGTGGGCTATGTCGACGTCCTGATCCCTATCCAGTCTTTTGTATCAATTCTAAATGGCAAGCCAGCCATGCATTGATCTGATCAAACCTGTGGAGGATCAAAGGATGCCAGTGGCAGTAACAAATGTACCACGTAAACGTCAGATTGATAATGTTCTATGACTACACCAGATACACCAATCGCCCAAGGGATCACCGACAAAAATCTTGAGCCAACATCAGTTATCCTGCTACTGACATTTTTGGGGCCAATTCATGAACACTCCTGCACCTAACGCATAATTTCAAAACCAGCTAATTGGGGTAGATAAGATGGAACAGCACTTTAGGAACACTATTCAAACACGCCGTTTTGAAGCCTTTTGATACAGTTCAGACAATGATGTATTATAAATAACTTATTTCTCTGGTATCTCCTAAATGCTACAATGTTACAGTTGACACTTGACAAACAAAAAGCTGAATGGAAAATATCCAACAAGTTTTCAACAATCAAATAGAAAAGGCAGCTGCCTGTCGACTTGATAGCATGCTCAACTTTTCTATGATGAACACTATGAATTAAGAAACAGCTGCATTCCAAATGCCAGCAATCAGTTTTTTTTTTTGTTTTTTTTTTAAATCAAATCATCGCAGACACGAGTGATTCCTATATGTCTCCACACAGTTGTTTCCAACAGCAACAGTAGGTGTACTAGACTTGAATGAAGTGCATGAGTACTTTGAGTCTGTCTGCTGGCAGACTTTAGAGCCTTTTGGCATTTTGATGGGGACCTTAATGCTGTCACTCAAAATCATATCAGGCCCATGAGGCAGCCAAACAGGAAAACTCCGCGTTGAAGCGTCCACAAAGCTCAAAAAGGTCATGATGAGTGGAGCCTTACACGTAGGGATAAGTTACCTCAGTCTTGTGTTTTACATGTTTCACTGACAAATCATGGATGAACGTGGTCAACCACAAACATGCCCGATAAATCCATAACGCTTGCCAGTGATTTTATTCCTGCCATGAAGGTCCATGATTTGTCCATATGTTAATCCATCATCTAAGTTTGACAACTACAAATAGGACCAACTGTCAAGAGTAGTCCCTCATAACAGAGGACATGTGATCTGTTAACATATTTTACAAAATTAAAGAGTCATACATCCTTGAAAATGTCTGCATACAAGTAATAGTTTCTTGTAGGTCTTCAGGTAGGCCTACAGGAGAAGAATTCTTTGTGCTGTGTAATGAGGGTCAAAGACCACCTGGAGATGATCCACAAGAAGCCTAAAGTGTAGACATGATGGAATGTGGAGATGTCAGCACAAAAGGCTGAAAACTGGATGCAATGGCCATAACTGAAGGCCAGCAAGTACGGGGAACTGTCATCATGACGGGCTGAAAAGCCGAAATAATGGCCACCAAAGAGAATCTGAAAATGGGTGGGCTAATCATAAAGGGCTGAAAAATGGACACAATGGCCACCACAGAGAACCTGAAAGTCAGTGGAACTAATCATAAAGGGCTGAAAAATGACAAGTACTGTCATTCAACTGAAGCTGGAGAACTTGAAATTCTGTGTCAGCTAATATTTTCAGGTCATTACCCTTAGTGGCAAAACTGAAGACTTCAGTGAAAAGTGGGTACAATGGCCACCACAGAGAACCAAGAAAGTGGGTGGGACTAATCATAAAGGGCTGAAAAGTGGATACAATGGCCACCACAGAGAACCTGAAAGTGGATGACATGTCATCACAAAGGGCTGAAAAGTGGATACAATGGCCACCATAGAGAACCTGAAAGTGGATGAACTGTCATCACAAAGGATTGAAAAGCGGATACAATGGCCATCACAGAGGACCTGAAAGTGGATGAACTGTCATCACAAAGGGCTGAAAAGTGGATACAATGGCCACCATAGAGAACCTGAAAGTGGATGAACTGTCATCACAAAGGATTGAAAAGTGGATACAATGGCCACCACATACAACCTGAAAGTGGATGAACTGTCATCACAAAGGGTTGAAAAGCGGATACAATGGCCACCACAGAGGACCTGACAGTGGGTGGATCTTTCATCACAAAGGGCTTAAAAGTGGATACAATGACCACCACAGAGGACCTGAAATGGCCTTAATGTCACGGCAAAGAAATTAAAAAGTGGTCATGATGAAATGACCTGCCATGAGGAAAATCTGAACCGCACATGCACTGAGACAACCAGCAGAGGGCTAAAAATGAACCAGTCTCACCACAGAAAGCCAGGCAGTTGATATCCAGAGACAACCCGCCAGAAGAAAGTAGACTGGATAGGATCAGATGTCAGCAGGAAGGACTGCCCAGTCTACATGATGGGATGACTTGTTGCAAGAGTTGGCAAACAGGGCTGAAGATGGACTTACTGGCATAACCAATAAGTGACACATAGGGATGATGCCGGCTGTCTGAATGTGATGGCTGCAAAGTAGTCACAGTGGGATAAACTGCCATGAAACAAGGACGCAATTGGACAAAAAGAGATTACCTGCCTGGATACAAACTGGGACAAGACTGGCTGGAAAGAGCAATATCTTGCCCTCACAATGGACGGAAAGCTGACAACCATCCAACCTAAAACCACAAAGGAGGGGCAAGTGGGCACAACAGGAGAGTGTGCTATTAAAAGTGGACTGACATGTGGACATATAAAGGTAACCTACCACGACAGCCTGATAAAGATAAGGAGGCATTGTATAACTGTCCACCTTAGTATTTTGATATATAGCATGTGATGGGGCAGTGCTGGCATCTGAGGGACTGCAATGCGAGACATCATGACACAATGTATAGAGGAGTGAGAATAAAGATCCATGTATCAAATATGACAGGGCTAGAGCAGTTATATCCTTGAGATGACATTGCTAAAAGAGCAAGCCCATCTTGAAACATAACCTTTCCTGGATACTGTACTACAGTGCTTGCTGCTCAACATACTGCCTCTAATGAGAGACCACATCATTTAACCCTTATAGTGCTAACCTCGGCTTTAGTCGTTTTCTCATTACTGTTAAACACATAATAGTTAAAAAGACTCAAACTGCTCATGAAGATACCTTTCATTCAATTACCAGCAAGCCTAGTGTAAAGTAAAAAGTAGTCTTAGTAAACAGCTTTACTCCGGACACTTTGCACTTTACGGGCAATGCGCGCAAAATGTCCCAAGGAAAGCTGTTGACTCGGTCTTATATCAGCACTTTATGGGTTAAGATTGCGTCTTCATGACATTAGTCTATTTCTCAACAATTTTACCTGGATTTGAAAACCACCTGCCGCTGACCACTTTTCACTGGCAGGGGGGGGGGGGGGGGCCTTATACATCAGGTACTAACTGTCGTCATGTTATCGGTACTTCCTATGAAACACCATCTGATTTTACAGACCCCACAAGTTGGCAATCGCAAAGTGTGTTCTTTCACACAAATTTTGCCAAACAGATCCTTTTCCAAGATTACATAAAAACAATGAGCCTCTGATACACCAACATACCATACGGCATCAATTTGTTTATAGTAGCACTGTATCTCACTTTTTCCCCCCACTGGAACAGTCACAAACATGAAAAAGTCAAGTTTAGATTTTCACATTTATGAATGGCACAGTGAAAAAAGTATTTAAAACAAAGTCAAAAACGCAGATATTGTACAAAATTCTGATGAATACTGAAAGAGATTACCCAAATCTGATGATATCAATAGGTTTTTCCACATTCATAATACCAACTCTTTCCCATACAAGTGTGCATACATTGGTCTACATGTCAAGCATGAAGTCCCAAATGAAAACTGCATGACGATACAATATATGTTTGCACTTCCAAACATTTTTTTCTGAAAGAATAAGGACTATTATAGTTGACAAATAGCAAATTATTTCCATTAAATATCTTACCAAACTAATTTTCATGAAAATATTACCCAAACATAGCTATCCTACATTCTGATTATAAATCTAATGCATTTTATATTAATCACTTTGTGAGACCTATTTTTATCCCACAATCAGACAAGGCTTGACAGGGAATCAAATGATGAAGAGGGACACACGTGTATGGCCCTTGGTCAGAGCGTATGCTGTTTTACGCGAGAGCGCTGTTCCCTTCTTTTTCCCCTGTGCCAATTGTTGCACAGCCCACAAAAACATTGTCAGTTACTGAAATCCAAACCCTGAAGGACATGACAACAAAGACAGGGGAAAGAGGGTCCATAATGCCTCGCTTTGGCCAGATATACAAGGCACAATTTGACACATTGTAACCAAAAAAAATAAAGATGATGGGCAACAAACAATGCATCCATTTATTCAATGGCACACAGGGGGTGTTCTGTGCATATTAGTGAGGTGCAATATATGTAAGCGATATGGCGGGATTAATTTCATTGACAAGACCCTCGGCTCATTGTGTGTCTGTCAAGGTAAGCAAACACACAAAATAGGTGGGTAAAATGCATTTTCCCCATGACACAAAGGATCATAAAGAGAATTGCAAAAAGCAAACAAGGAAGAGAACCTGGAGAGTTGAGTCAAAATGCATGAATCCATACTTAAATGTAGCAATAAAGCCTGCAAATACGCTACACGCTGACACAATAGGTGTCCCTGTGCTCTGCTCATCCACACCATTTGTTACAATTGAAAACTGTCAGTTTTTTTATTTCAATGAAAAACATAATGGAAGCTATCTCCTCCTTGTGACCATTGTGAATACAATAATGAAATTTTAATCATGGGACGTTATATTGGTTAGAGTGCCCCTGATTCTGTGTGAACCAGATGATCTCATTACCTATAATGGTAATCCTCTTTGAGGGTCATCAACGGAGAGCATGCCATCTCCCAACAAGCATGGGAAAATAACATTACAACACAAGAATATAAGATTTTAACAGCTGTCTTCTGAAAATAAAAAAACAGAGACAGTTTTCTTATCTGTAATATCCTATATCCAACATTTGGCAAAAACTAGCTGGGGATTAAATATTTGCCAGCTGACTCACTCTGCGCTGTTGATGTTTCTGAGGGTGCTTCAACAGATTTATCAGAAAGCAGGTGCCTTTCACCAGATGCTACCCTTCTCAGAGGGCCACCATTCTTCTGAAGAAAGTTTGACCTTGACCTTTGACCTCAAGGTCACCTCTGAGCAAATTTAAGGGAAGTCTCACCTGGGTAAATAATGACCAAGTTTGATGGACTTCAATCATACCCATTTGAAGATGTGGAACGGAAACCATTTTATTTTGCAAGGCATTGTGACCCTGACCTGAAGGTCATCTACAATCTTGTGAAAAAAAATCCCAGAATCTATGGAGTATCTGTACCAAAAGTTTCAAGTGAATCTGGCCAATTGTTCAGAAAAAGTCACAATGTCAACTACTATTGCAGACCCCATTGACTTGCGTGGTAATCAACAGGACTGCAAAACTTTACAAAAAAAAAAAAAGGCCAAAAATTATTTGACCATTTGAATACAGTTGGTAGATACCTACTCGATGTATATCTCCACCAAATTTGATGTGAATCTGGCAAATTGTTTTTGAGAAGAAGTTGAAAATGTGAATTAGCATTGCAAAACCCATTGACTTACATATCAATCAACAGCAATGTATGCAGTTTGACCTTTCAAGGTCACTCAGGTTTTAAATAACCATACAAATTGAAAGCAAGTAGGTACTTTCCTATTAACATTTAATATTAATTTTGGGTCTACACTGCACCATTAAGAAGGTATAAGCTAATGTGAGAATTGCTGAGTCAGCAGAAAAATGCAAAAAGGATTTGACCTTGACCTTGACATTTGACCGCAAGGTTATATATTATTATATGGGAAAAATTTCCCAGACCCATAGATTATCTGTACCAAAGTAGGCACCAACAGGTAAAGAAGGGACAGAAATATAAGGACAATAATATACGCGGCACGGGTGACTGGGGCAGCGGAGACGGCGGACAACGGGATGAAACACTATACATATGCATCTCCCCTTAAAGAGGGATGCATAATGAAAAATGTATATGAGGCAGAGCCTTTTGCCACAAGACTTTCTAAAACATGGATAATTCACACCAAACGGTTTCCAGTTTTTCCACACCTTTTGAGACTTCTGCACTTTTTAGTAGACTTCACGTGGACATATATCTATGGCTGCAAAAGCACAAAAACCCCGTATCAAAATGACCCTACCAGGCTAATTATGACAAAATGGTTTCGTCAGGGGACCCCTGCCGGGTGAGGGCAGCCACATTTTTGTGGACGACACAGAACACGGTTCCTTGTCACAGCCAATATGACCAAAAATCAGGTGTAGGTGATGGGCAGGTAGAGCTAGCAAAGTGCCAAGTGGACAGTTTGGGTGGTCCTGCAGGAGACCCCCATCACCTTGGGCCTGGCTCTTTATGAAACAATGCACATATACACGACACAGTCACATAAATCCTGTGTCGTCCCTGTCACTGGGACTCCCCTACTATACAGACAACATCTGATTTATGATTCCTCTTCTCTGCCACCTTGCAATAGTATCCCTTCCTCAGTCCCCCATCAATTCACACAAGTTTCTTCCAATAAAGACAAACTATAAGTCCTCGTGCTTTTTCTTATAAATCTTCCAAACTTGTTCCTGTGGGATTCTGCAGGATAGTGACTGAACTCTGTGATGATTCTGGAGAACTCTGTTGTTGTTTTTTTTCTCCTGTCAAGGTTTATGATTTTACCGAAAATCACACACACATTTTTTGTTCAGTGTTGACCAGTTTGACGGCAAATGACAGTAAACTGCTGCAGGTGTACAAGTCACACAAACACACAATGAAAGGTAAGCAGATGTGACAGGTCTACCTTGGTGTGCTTTAACTCTTTTGTTCCCAATTTTGGCAAAAGTTGATGTGGTCTGAATCAACATGATGACAATAAATTCCATTTTTTGCGAACCAACCTTTCATCAGCATGCTTACAGTTAACCTAAGACACCATACCATGAGAATGGTCCAGGTCAACAGCTTACCTCATCATGCTTTGAAAGCTGCTGACTCCATTAAACTTTGGTACTGAAAGAGTTACTATACAATGTCACTTTATGCACTGTCTCCAATATTGCCCATTGTATTTACCAGCACAAAACTACCACCCACTCCCTCCCCTTTGATGTCAACAGATTATATCTTAAATGTTGGGAATCAGAGAGGTATTTATCAACCACATGATTATTTTTTCCATTTACTACTGTCCTATGATCATGGCTTTGCCTATCTGTCCATTCAAATACAATTTATACATATTTAATGGCATCATAAATCTATTAAAATTTTGAAATGCTCCCTAAGGGTGCTTCAAAATGAGGCTTCTATAAAGAAAAAAAAAAAAACTTTTCTAAGCAGTACTGGCAAGAGATTGCAAACTTTACATGTGAAGACTTCCCAAAAGGTAAATTTGCTTACTGCAATAGAAAATGCTTTTGAAAATTCTACGTGGGACTGACAGGTTTACAGCAGCACTCTGCACGCTTTGCACACATGACGATGACATGGTACTTGTGTGCCCAGCACAGGCACAGCGAAAAAGTCATCAGCTGTAGGGTTTTACTGACAAAAATGAATTTGGGCTGACACCTTTCATTGATGTATCAGCTCAAGAGACTGACACTTTTTTTCCTATTTAATGTAATAATATATATTTTGGGGCGTCCAAAAGCTGTCCTGGGACTACAGAAATTTCATAGTCACAGGCCCAAATGGCCTACAAACAACAACAACAACAACAACAAACTTTTCACAAAGTCTGCTGGTAGCTGCAATGACAAATCATAATGTCAAAGACTGCAATGTTATCATTGCCTGATGTCTGTTAGGTACATGGCAGTTTAGTCATTGTAACATCACAAAGAATATAACGAGTTGAATGACCTTAAGACCCTCTAAGCCACAGTAAAAATATGATGACCCCTGTGACCCTGAAAATAGGTCAAGGTCGCTGAATGTTGACTTCAGACAACCTTCCAATGAGATGCTTGTGCAGTACAAGTTTCATGACAGTTGCATAATTCGTTGAAAAGTGATTGCATCTGCAAGAGTAACGGACAGACCGATACATACACACATGCACAGACATGACGATGACAATACCCCACTGACTGATAAGGCTGAGGGGGTAAAAATGTGAAGCAGTTTCTGAAAATGACTGTCTTAAAGCTAGAACTTGAATACTCGGTTGTAACAAACAAAACAAGCACCATGTAGGTTTGCTCCCATGTTTTTTTTTATTGGAACGTGAATGTTCCATTATTGCAAATTTCCTTGTAAAGGGGGCTGACTGTAATCACAAAAAGGCTGTCACAGTCCTCCTGACGTCAAGTAGCCTTCCACACAAAGGTTATGGTTTTGACTCAGCACTTCGTCAGAGGAGAAGACGGGAGTCGCACAACATTTACTTGGAAACACAAAGTTTGAAACAGTTACCACTTGAGACCAATCAGATGAAATACCTTTCCTGGTTTATCCTTTCCAATTAAAATCCCCTGCTTGGGATTGTCATCTGCTTTAATGCTTTCACCTCAAACTCTCCCCTCATAGAAATAATTTTGGATGAGAATTGTAGATAAGGCCTATCATGACAGTATCCCCCTCCCCCCCCCCCCCCCCCCAGTCAATAGCCGCCCTGTCTGCATGTCCCTAACGGTAACCCACAGCAAGGAAAGCTCTGTTGACCTTGTCTACTTCTAGCCATGAAAGGGTTAAATAGTAAAAAAAATTCCGCCAGGTGAGCAGGCGGAGAAGTCACACCTTTATAACATAATTGAGTTTTTGACAGACCTTTTTGTCTGCTTATCAGATCCATCACTGTGTTTTCTCCACTCCACTTGAAGAATAGCAGAGGAAATGCAGACCTCAGTCTGCTTTGGAAGCACTAAATCTTTATGAAATTGTTGATACTGTAAATTGCTTAATTTTTGTGTGTATAAATTTTCACAGTTTTTGTATTTTTGACATTTCACTGTAGTTTTAATTTCACTGTTTTGGGCATGATTCCTATTCAACCCATGTTAAAATACTATTTGACTGGGTTTTTATTTTCACGGTTTTGCGCCATCAGCGAAATAAGCAAAAATAAGAATACAGCAAAATTCAAGCAATTTACAGTATTCAATATGGTCTTGCTTTCCCCTGGTCCTCTGATACTCATACACATTGTGTCAATGTATGTCCAAAAAAAAAAATGCATAAATCCTGTTTTCTCTATTGATGTGTCATATTGTTGGCCAGGTGAACCCAGAGTTGGATAACTGTAATATCTGGCAGCTGTGACTGAGAAACACCATTGAATTTGGTCACATTTTGTTGTCTGGTATCCTGGTGGTCAAAGCCCTTACCCCTGTGGGAGGTCCCCATTGAGACACTGGCTTCCACAATGTGGTCTCCAGCAACAAACATGTTGCGGCATCCCTCCAGTGCCAGCATTCCGGTAAGGAACTCTGGGGCTCAGACAAACAATAGGCAAGGAGCAGTGGGGTCATACATCAATCTAGATTGATATGTAACTGTGATTACATTGCATCAAAGTTAGCCCCCCATCTCAATACCACATGGCTGAGAGTGTAATTCAATCAAGATTGATACCAGGGCATTTATAGTATGGGGGCACTCTGTGACAATTAAAACACCCTGGTGGGGCACTGTTGCAGTGGCAGATAATAATCCCTAGTGACCTCGGCTTCTTTAAGGCTGAAGGTAGCTGGGCAGGATAATTACAGGCTAGGATGCGTAGGCACAAAGTCAGGTACACCCACCACAGCACAGATACAGAAGGCGCTGCTCTTGTCCTCAGTTAAGACAGTCATCATCTTGCTAAATTATCCATGGTATGTCTTGAGTAAAACTCGTAAAGACCATGGCTATATTTAAACTTCCACAGTACTGTCTGGACCTCTATATCAGGCCAGGTGTATGTCACAGGACCACCTGATAAAGCCCACCTTCAGCACCATCCTGGTAACAGAATCTTTCTACAGCCTTGCAAGAGAATGACAGGGACGTGTATCAAATGACCTCCAATTTTCCCCTGCGTGATAAGCAGAAATGGAGATTGGGACATGTAGACAATGGAGATCATTAGAAAGTTAAAAAAAGCATAAAAACAAATAAATAGAAAATGGGGTAAAAAGGATAATAGTATTAAGTTGATAGCAACAGCTTTGTGTGGAGAAGTGAGAACAAAGTTAACACGGCAGACCAGTCAACCCTGGGCGCATTTCGTGCTATCAAATGAACCCCTTCAATGTAGCCACATTAAATGGACTTTTGACCCCATACAAATGCACCACCGTGGGGTATAAAGATGCAATGAAAGCACCAGAAAATTACCCCATGCAAGTAGACACATGGCCATTTTATCTGGAGTTCTACCTTTTTTATGTGGGCAAATAATCTACAAGATCTACAGCATGTGGGCCGAACGGCATCACTCTTCCTAAAAGTCCAAAAGAAGGAAAAAAATCAAGCAATTAAAGGTATATTAGTGGTTTTTTTAATACTCCAGAATGAAAAACTAGTATTATTAAAAGAGGGGAAAAAAAGAGGGAGAGATATTTAAAGTAGATGCATTTTTCAAAGTAAATGCTGTATTTCTCTGTAGCAGCATGTCTGGACTTGAGTGACCAGATCAGACAGATGACGGCATCACAATACAATGATCTCAGAACTAGTCTACAAAACTGTGAATTGGGCTACAAAAGAAAAATAATCCCAAGCTCAATTTTTTTCTACATGTATTTTTTGCTTTGTTTTGACCTCCAAACAGCCACAATACAGTGAAACCTCAGATGCAAAAGCAACAGAAGTGTAGAAAAAAATAATAATAAAATACAATAAAACCACAAGAGTTATCTAGCACAATCTAGGTAAAAAAAATAATAGCCATGGTTACCACTGAAGACATCTCCTGCCAAGTGCAAAATATTATGAGACATGGCACAAGCTGCCCATGCCTTTATGTACAGAAACTTTTGACATGGCTCTGTCATAATTTTTACATCTATAACCGTGTAACTGAAAACATAACTTTGACTCCACAAATATAAATTCTTTATTAAATGGAAAAAGTAATTTTCTAAAATTTTAAAAATAAAAAAGCAGGACAGTTGTCCAAAAATCTTGCCACATTTTGTGGTCATAGGACCCAGCTTTTGAAATTCCAAAATGTTATTTTAATACATAAACAAAACAAAAAAACAAAAAAAAACCCCCGCTTCTTTACCAGCAAAAAGGTCAAAGTTACCAGAATTTGCAGGTTGTTACACTATGCCCTACATTGTTAGAATCCTGGTCACTTAAACCTAAATGGGACCTCATTCAGTAGTAAACAAGACTCGTGCACGCAATATGCTCATAGACACCAAGTCATGGAAGATGGGGACACAGGAATTGTTTTGTTTTGCAAGGCGTGCTTTCATGTTATTTCTCCATCTGTGTCCTACAATCTCATTACACCACCCTAATATGATAATTATTGGCTTTGTGGCAAACCATTTTCTGGTAGCGCTAATCCAGCGTGGCTGGTTAAGTTCCCTGTGCTGTGCCTCACTGGCTGACTGAATCTTTTATGGGTGCTTCCACCCATAACTGTGAACATGACTCCATAGATACTCTCAAATGAAAGATAATGAATCATTCATTCAGTGCTAAGGGCTGTCATTTATCCAATGTTCTGAATTTTTTTTTTTTTAAATATCAAGCTCTTATGTGTCAGTGGCGTTATAGATGGCACACACAGTAGCACTTCACATCATTCCAACTCTTTATCAGACACTCAACAACACAATGGTAGTCTCCTTGTCTAAACTCTTCAACAAAAATAACACACTATAAATATTTGAATTTTTCATGCTTTGTTCTACACACAGTTCTTCCATGTACATTGATAATTTTCAAACATAAAATACTTTTACACTTCTGAATGAATGTGAAGTTCACCTATGACCATTTACAGCACATTATTATTATAACCAATGTCTATCATGACCGGTGCATTTATGACCCTCATCACCCTAAGTTATCTCCATGGACCATATAGTCCACTCAGGAATCGGCTGCTGTCGCTTAAGAGTAATCCTTGTTTTGACCTGCAGATTACTGGGGCTAACAAGGCCATCAGCTTGTCCAATTGGCAAATTTACGATGCTCTTCTAGCATATTCACAGAGGTCAAGTGCCACATTACCCTTTGGATTACGATGTCATCAAACGGCTTTAATCCAGCCTGGACTAACTTTCAGCTACTTCATTTCTGATTCTAAATTACTGTCCTAAAAGTGGTTGACTCGTGGGTGTCCTTCTAAATCATAGTAGAACTTCTTTTTTTTTTTTTTTTTTTTTTTGTCATTTGTTGCTCCTTAGAATTAAAGCTGGGTACCACATCTAACTTTTTTTCTCTCTCTTTACATGATAAAGAGCATCAGCTGACCAAATCATGTGACAATATCAACAAACTTTGAAACGTTTTGCAGGCAACAAACTTAAAGACATCTCACAGGCTGCTCCAGACACTGCAGTCCATTTCCTTGGACATCTTGAACGTAACCACCCTGGAATTCTGGGTACCTTGAAGTTCAAAGGTGTCCTGTTGTAAAAGATCCTATCATAGCCTTGCTTGCAAAACAAATAGTATATGCTCAATATTTATATGATTTCTTTTATGCTACTTTTTTTTTTCTCTCTCTCTCTTTACATGACACATGTATCATTCTTGCTACTTTCAAAGTTTGATGTTTTTCATTGTCATGGCTGTAAATTTCTTTGTTGCAGGAGGGCATAATGCTTGGTCACTTTTTACGCAAAATCAATGCAATGGAACATAATGTATAGATGTTTTCATATAAAACAGACACAGAAAAAAGTACGAGGATGTAAAACTACCCACAATGGGACCAGGCGTTTGTTCGCTCTAACGGGAACTCAAGTTGGCTGTACATGGACGGAGGTTGTTATGAAGGCAATGGTTCCAGTGAGAATAACACGATCAACACATGATGGGGTAAAATTCAGCCTGGATGATGGCACTAAGCCCAGCTGAGTGTCTGCACCACCCAGGTTAAGACACCATGTAATTACAATGCCAGAACTGCCGCAAGCGGCCATGATGTATGGCTAGGTCCGCACCCCAACCTGCACTGTCCAGCTCATCCCAGCCTCCCTTAATATCACCCTAAGTCCGATCATTATTATCTTGACCCCAGGGTGCCTTTAGCGGTGAAAAAGCTGCTGACTGCGAGGTAACAGCACGAAACTGACCAGAGAGGATTCTGGAGGAGTTCAAAAGTCCAAACACGCTGAGTAATGGTTTTTAATTGCAGTGTGGGTGCTATGTTTTGCAGCTGGTCCTTGCTTGACCATTCTGTGGTGACCATTATTGTCTGTGTCATTATGAGGGAACTGTGCTGAGTTTCCACAAAACTGTCACAGCGGGGAGGTGCCATTGTCAGGCACGATATGTGCTCAATGAGAACCACCTATCGGTCACTTATATCCCCTAATGTACAACATAGCTTCAGGAAGTTCAGCTTTACATGTACTTACAGGCCACTTTGCCGAAATCCTCGTTTGTCAACGTAATGTAATGAGCTACGTGAATGCCCTAGTTGTTATTATTGAAGGCAAAAGCATTTCTCTTAATGATAGAATCTAAATGTACAACATTTAGCAAACAACTTATGTAACTTCAGGCCAAGGTTCTGTGTAAAGGAAGCCCATCGACATTCAACTTTCTTTATGACACATCTTTAAACATAGTATGCATTGATCAGGTGTTCAATTACTCTCAAATGGATTGAGGGCAATTCTTTATATATTTATAGTGATAACCTTCATAGATGTTAGCTTTAAATTGGTTCAATTGGGAAAAAAAGGGCAAAATGCAAATGGCTAAAAGGGTGTATGGTCGAGATTTTTGCAGCAGGTTTATTATCTTTATTTAAGTATGTTAATGAAAATTGCAGTTAATACATAGTTTGAATTTTCTCATTACAGCCAATGGCAGCCCAAATGAGTGCAGCTTTGTGGAGATTCATCATTACAGACACTTTTGGCAGTCCCGGCGGGATCGTCAGCGCAGCGTTGACGATGGCGAGCATTGTAACAGGACAATGATGCTGGGTCATCCTACTGAGAGAACCCATGTTTAAAATATTTCCCCGTGTGGAAAATGACAATACAATTGTCAAAATGGCCTGCACCCCGAGGTACAAGGGCGCCATGCCATCATCCTACGGCAGTCGCACAGCCAGGATTGTGGTCCGCCCTAGCATATAATTTTGCCCTTCTCACTGATATGGGGTAATTATAAGCCAGAGCCTGCAGTAAATGGGCACAAAGGTGTGAGGACTCTGTCATTATACACACAACCCTCTCATGTGGTCCACTGCCACCCTTTGGAGGGTGCTCAATGGAAAAACACTTCTAAACTCTATCTAGATTCATCTACAAAAGAGTACAGTAAATTATTTTACCCTTCAATCTGGATGCTACAGGCTTCTGTCTGGATTATTCTCATCCATGTACCAGTAAGTGAAAATACGGCCTACTTTCACTGTAGGAGTTCCCAACCAGGTTCAGCATGTTCAGGAAATGCAATTACAAGATGTTACTGAAACCACCTTTTACTGACTCTGCACCAAGGAGTAATGTCACTTGGGTATCACAAAGCATGTCAAGTTCAACTGGAACCTACATGTACATGTTTCTATTATGGTCATTTTTTTTTTTTTTATAATGTTGAAAGCTGGAACAGTGTAGCCGCTTCTCAAAAGACTTCTCTCTCATTGTAATTTCTCTACTTTTTTCACGGTAAAAGTTAATTGATCGTCATCAACTTCATCATCTATTTGAATGTGCTGCTTGTAGAACAATTAACCTGGTAGCTCCTACATTTGCTAAATTATGCTTTTATGTTAAAATACATGTCAATATTTCTTACTCAATTTCTGTTACAATAATTATCTTTTGAAGAATCAGTCTTCAAAAAATAGAAAAAAACAAGAAAATTAAGAAAAAAAGCAAAAAGGTAAAGTGAAACTTAATCTACCTTTTCTGCTGCAAGCTACTGCTGCACACAAAAAGCAAAAAAAAAAAAAAAAACAATTAAAAAAATAGAATGACAGATTCCTTTACAGCAGTACATAGTCAATCAATCATTTGACACTTTAATCTTTTTATTTTCTTTTTGGTCTCAAAAAGTCCATCTTTTGCAAAACCTCCATATCCACACTGCCTAACATCTGTCAGCCTAGTTGAACACTCTCCATGTCAGTCTCTGTCACTGGCTACCTCTAAAATATGAACACAGAAACACTTTAGAATTTCTTTTTCTCCTTACAAAACATGTTCAACAGATAACCTTTGGAAAGGGCTCTATTCTGCCTGAAAGACACAAACAGGTCTTCAGTGGCTCACTATCAGAACATGTTTTGGAGCCAGGAATAAGTAGATGTGTATGTCTGATAGTGGCTCCTTGTCTCAGCCTAATATTTACCTGAGATAACCCACATGAAAAGTGAAAAATATAAGAACACGAAAGAGCGTGTAAAACCACATACATGTCTATATACAGACACCTGTTTGTAGGAAGACTTGTAGAATAAAAGGCTTGAATGTCTCATACCCTTGCGCATCACTACCTGGATTACAGGGGATAAACAACTTGCAAAAATACACACACCTTGATAATTAACACAGCAACAAGAAAAAAGACTGTCCAAATGGCACAGTCATGGGAGTAAATCAGATAATAGTTTTGACATGTTTATTCATCAGATCCAAAGTAACAGTACGTTGAATAACAGAAAAAGCAAAACCCATGTGGTCATTATATGGATGTTTAGGCCTTTTATCTCCCACAAAATGGCAGAAACCTAGGCAATTTACAATAGAAAACCTTTGAAAATCTATCCTGATGCAATCATTTTGAAAACTGATAAACATCTTTTTGAACAAGTAATTTTGTTTGTTCAACATATCTAAAAGTACTTGTAAAACACCCCCCTGATAATATCTTTGGCCTATAATGATACATAACAGTTATATGAAAAATGAGAAAGGTACAATCTTCACTGGTAATCAAAGCTCAGGTTCTTGCATGTAAAGAAAAACAGTTTATGTAATAATTTTACCAGTTAACTGTCCTCCATTTATAAGTATCATTATTTTTCAATTCTACCAAATATGAATCGGACACATTTTCTAATGTCTTAAACAAGTATGCCACAGCTGAAAATATTTAAAAAAGGAAACTATGAAGAAAATACATGCAAGATGCTGACCACATAGCACTATTAGGTTGTACGATGCTATCATGCGTTACCTGTGTATGGCACTCTATCAATAAGAGTCTATCAACTACACAGGCAGGCGTGATTCAGTCTGCAGATAAAAACAAATCACGTCCCACCCTTTCTGCATCTTGATCGCCTTTGTCCTGCAAAAACAAACTTTATTTTGGAGACTGCTTCAACAAATAGAGAAGAAAGCCATTAAAACACGGTCCTAAGATGTAATTGAGATGAGCGTGATGGATATGTCTGGTGTGATGCGTGATGGGCCACTGTCACTAACGTCTTCCCCACAGGTAAAGACCACGCTGTATTCAACCACACACAGGCCATGGGATAAAGTTACCT
The DNA here is from genome assembly GCA_964020975.1 of Hermodice carunculata. Lineage (NCBI taxonomy): Eukaryota > Metazoa > Annelida > Polychaeta > Eunicida > Amphinomidae > Hermodice > Hermodice carunculata. The sequence continues at coordinate 42,507,173 of OZ026613.1, forward strand.
TCTGTCTCAATATATGCTGATGATTCTTTCCAGTTTCTCTTTTTTTTCCGCATTACTGTGATATCAAACCAGCAACAAAAGCTGTTCAAAAGTGTATGTTTCCCCCTACATTGCTTTCACTGAATGATTGAGTAAGATATTCACGCTGACATCCCACTTTTAACCTGCAATTGCCTCAGTGATAAAAGACGGACACATGTGGTTAATTGTGCTTACATTTTGCACCTGCAGATTTCTCTAAAGGAAGAAACTTGAAGATTCCCCAAGATGGCAACATCATATAGTGAGATTAAGACATAATTCAGTCATAAGAATGGGAAGCTGACACCTTTATGAACACAATAAGCTGTGGGTCTAATGAGAGTGGTACAAGAAGACCAGGCAGGGAGGTTCTGCTCAGTACCCACATTGGCATGGTAATGCGGCCACATGAGCAATGGTTTCATCCATGCAACTCTATGCCCCAAGGAATGAGCAGTCCCCAGGTAAGGGGTGGTTACTTTACTGCTTGGTAGATCAAGCATACCTGTGTTACTCCAGGTTCTACCTCTTAATGTAACAATAAGAATTTCTATCAATGCTCAGCTTCTGCGTACTGATAAAATATGAAGTCACCCGCATGTTCTCTCAGCTGACCTTGCTAGACAGTGTGATTCTGTCCCAAGAAAAAAATCCTTCTATGGGCATACATGTTTGCACATAAATCATCCGAGGCTTTAGGCAACAAATAAATAAATTGCTTAAATCTGTCTTTGGAACATCCCCACAATGGTAATTGATAATAATACTGGGCTCTGACAATATTCTCAATCCCCATCAAGTCAATGAAGTATATGATTATTGATGATCCAACTACCTTTGTAATGGTAATTTTACAGGTGTGTACAATTGTGTTAACTTCCGCCAGAAAAAGCTCCAATACCAGGAAGTTTCAAGGATTTTTTTTTAAGATAGGGGAAAGGGCAAAGGTTTCATTTTATTATCATTATTAGTATTTGTTTTGAGAGAGAGAGAGACAGAACGAGAGAGAGAGAGAGAGAGAGAGAGAGAGAGAGAGCCCGTGCTGCAGAGAGAGAGAGAGAGAGAGAGAGAGAGAGCCCATGCTGCATTTAAATAACTGAAAAATTGATACATGTATAATATAGCTATTTTTTACGCAACCAATTGGTGATATATTTATAATAAAGTAAACATAGCATCCCATGACTTTTTATATCACAAACAAAGAACTTTATTGAACTGAATCAGAATTCCCATCAGTCACAAAACAGCTGTGGGGAAACAGCTGATATGCTTGACACAAATGATGTACAGTACACAAGTGAACCACAATATAACTATGCAGTTGTTTGTGGCCTACCTCTCCTAGCTTAAGTCCAGTCAGGACAATTTTTCATTACAAAATTTACATCATGTGTACACCCAACTCCACGCGTTCTAAAACGATGAACAGTTCTTGATGCTGTCTATACAATTTACAAAAATCTAGTGTTGATTAAGTACATAATGGCAAATTGCTAATAATAGGACATGAGCTTGGGGCATGATTATATTTTCAGAAATGATGCATGATATAGACTTCCGGCAAGTTTATCTACGAAAAAGGACCATTGTTAATCCACAGGTAGGCTCCTGGCATGTGATATATCATTATTTTAAACTTATCGCATGATTGTGCACTATTTTATCATTTATCGATTATATCCTGCTGTGCCCTGGCTACCTGAAATAATTATGGTACTCTATCGAAAGGTTGACTTAGGTCAAGAAATAATTCCTTGTTGTGCTTTGAAATCTTCCCATTATTATTATTTATGTTATGGGTGTAAGATTCTGGTACTTTTCTGTGAAACTGCATGTTTTTCTCTTCTATTAAGATTTGTTGAGGACCCAAGGGCGCTGATACAATGAGATTAAATTTCTGATCTCAATTGATGAGGTCCCCTGAAGTAAACGTCCATTGAAACTTGTAAATGAAGGAAATTCCTGTGACTACACAAAAATCATGTTGCACTATCATATCGCTGGCATAGCCATGATGTATTAGCCTATGCACACGCACATGTCGCCTGTTTTCTTAACACTATTGGACCAACCTTTGGCAGCCTTAAAGCTCCATGATGATTGCATGACAGGACTCTATACATACATCAGATCAGCATATGCACTGGCAAATACAGCAGAGTAGTACCAAGGGTATGACTCGTCATGTTGTCATTAAACAATACTGTCTTGTCTTTGAATGACCAAGTAGGCTACAAAATGAGCACAACTGCTAGTAATGGTAGTACTTCACATAGACTGATATTCTCCTACAAGTAACAGTCACCCAGAAGTCTAATTGGGTAATTTCTGTCTCATGACACACCTTGTGCTAAATGTGAGCAAACTTGATTGAAACATGCTTAAATTTACAATGGCATTAATGAAGGCAGCAGAGGGTGAACACATAACCTGAAGAAATGTACTTGTCTGCAAGGCCTGCAGCAAAACAAAAAGCTGGTACAGTGAAAAGTCGTTATACTAACACCATCTGTTCCCTTAGAAATGTGTCAGATAACTGAATATGTCAGATAAATGAATCAAACAACAAAGAAAATGAACCTTTGCCATTCAAAACTTGTGTCACTATAATGAATATGTCGGATATCTGAGTGTCATTATAATGAGGTTTCCCTGTACACGTACATGTACTGACATACAAACGGATAGAGCACTCAGCGACAAGTACTACATGTACTTCCATATTTTTACAGATGTCCTCTTTTGAGAATGACCCCGTTATAATTCTCCAGGTAACACTCTGAACAGTTGAATGTGTATGTGATACGTATGAATATTGTCAATGGGACAGAGGGGCAATGAGATGTACTATTCTGAAGTTGTGTCACGATGACATGTGTAAACTACACAGCAGGTTCTTTCACAGCTGTTCCATTCAAACGTGACCCTGTGACTGTTCCATGTCTAATCTGGTGTGGATAATAGAAATGCACAACCTTCATGGTGCATGAGAAAATATGCATCTCTGGGCAATGAGTTTACAAATTACGGCAAAGGCATATATACCAACAGGTGCAATAGTGCCGCATCCTCCATGTTGTTCTGATCCCCCGCCCCCCCCCCCCAAAAAAAATAAATAAAACGCACGAATAAAAAGCACAACCCAATCTCTCAATATGCTCCCTATCAATCCAGTCAATTTATTCTATGTTCAAGGACACTGTGATCCACATTTAACAAAGCTCCATGCAAAGTTGTGTCTTACATTTTTAATTTCTATTTACCTCCAGAAGTGCCCCACGTTGACAGTTTAACCTGCTGATAAATGGTGTCTTTCTTTGTCTGTTCTGAGGCCAGACTGAAAGAGCTCAACAGATTGAACCAAAAAAAACAAAACCCAAGATTTGCATCCTGAATTATGTGATTGGCATGTCAACATGAATCTTTGATAAAACATTCAGCACAAGTTGCAGATCTAAAAAATACATCAGAGGGTACTTCGCACCAACCTATGAAATATTCATCTTTTCACTCAAATATGATTTTTTTTTCTTCTCTTTTTCTGGATGCCCATGATATAGCAACATATCTGGCTGGCCTTACATATCTAAAGACAACTGATTCTACAAGTGTCCTGTGTTGGAAATGAAGATATATTACAGCTTGCAGTTCTGTTCAGCAAATCAGTAGATTATGTTTATTCCAAACATTATCTGGAAGTTATTAATAATGCACCAATTCTGTTTGTTCTTACATTGGTTCTGCACATTTTTCATCAAACACGCTTTTGCTCAAATTGCAAATAAACTAGTTTGCAGCAGTTAATTTTTAATTACTTTGCTTTTGTATGTTTTCTTTTTTCTTTTTTTCTTTTTCAAAATTCTGGCATACTGTGATAACATATGCTTTGAAGCATTCTTTTTTGCACATACCATTCGTTCGGAAAAAAATGACATTATCACCTTGTGCTATAATGCCTGCTTCAAGCAGCTTTTTTTTTCAATGTCTCATGCCAACCTTAAAATCAAATACGCCATCACGAGTTCATTTTCCAAAGTTATAAAGTGGCATCCCCATCGTCCACAGAACTGTATTAGAGCCACGCTTTTGAACGTGAAAGGGTGTTCTTGTTAATAAATGTTACCTGCATAACAGTAACAGTTGAAGATTTACTGGTGCATGAAACACGCAGCTGACTTTTCTACCTGTACTTTGCTGCTGTTAAATTGTGATTTTACACTGCAAAAATGTCAGATGAACTGGATGTGAATTGATTCCCCATCAAAGCGTGACCCTGGAAAAAGGTCAGGGTTGCATCCTCAATTATAATGTCTGGAGAAGTTCTGATCCCTGCTCTCCAGTTGTGTACACCTGTGTAAATCCTTAACTCTTCAACAGAATGGTCCATTATTTCCCTGCCTTTCAGGTCCCTAAACCACCTATACAGTTACCTGAGAACACCCTAAGCCCTCAATGTATCCTTGTGTGCCCCTCTCCAAACCTGTGTTATTTTGTGAAAACAGATCCACCATTAATCTCAGGGGGAGAGATAGCGGGCTGACATCTAATCAGGTACGGTCAAGAAGCCAATGGCCTGTCCTGCAGTGAGTGTGCCAAATGAACGATGGACCCTGAATATTTCGCTGAATTCTAAGATGTAGCACAACTATATTGGTGTGGAAAAGCTATCATTAAGTGCAGCTTGATCACCATTATTTAAATCCACCATCCTGTTGTGCAGGGTCCCAGTAGTTTCGTGTTACTATGCGATACATTGTTGACTGTGGTCGGCTGTGAATGTCTAAACACAGAAAAGTAATTTCAAATTCTTCGTCATAAAACTTAATTCAACTTACTCTTCATTGTAAACCGAAGGTAATCATTGGAGATACCAAAGCTACGATTCATAAACAAACAAGACTGGAAACCTAATACCCATACATACAAAGTAAATGCACACTACACAGAAAAATTACAATGACAAATTATAGTCCATGTGCAAAAGGGACAAACTAACTAATGGCACAGGAGTCTTAAATGTGGGAAAACACGACGCTCACTGCATCAATGGTGGATACCACAACCAGTTAGGGACTGCTGGTACCATTAACCAATTAGCCAAATGCTAATGTTTCATCCATTTGGCAAAAGAAATTTGCTAATGACTACTTTATTTCAACATGAATTACATAAGAGACTGGTCAAATGCTGCAGTGATTACTGTTTTATTTCCCAACTTGGCTACAAATTTTAAAGGCCTAGATCTGTCCCTACTGAGTGATGGAATTTACAATGTAAATATGGGAAATGGCTACAGTCACCACATCAATGGTGGATACTGATTAGAAATGGAACTTAGACTGTAAATGTGGGAAAACACTATACTCATCATATCAATGGTGGATACTTCAACTAGTAATGAAATTCAAACTGTAAATGTGGAAAAATGCTTCAATCACCACCCCAACATTCAATGGTGGATAATCACCTGGTAGAGGAATATAACTTGTATCTTTCACATGTGTGTGTGTGTTTTTTTATTATTTTTTAATATTGTACGTGCAGTTTTTATTCATTCATTCCAATCAATCAACTCCAAATTTACATTTCAAGGCCTTGAATATTCACCTGCTTAAAATTGATTTCTATGTAAAACCAAGCAAAGCTAGTGGTAAAAAAAACATGACCAACAAAGCAACAAGCTGGCCAATTCTGCTTCAGATTTAACTCATCAGAAGCAGTTGGGAACAGTTATAGGCACTGCTTATATAGCAGGTTATAATAGTATTAACCGATATTATGTATATGTCCAACTAAAGGTATCAAGAACCAGTCTAACTCAAAAATGTTACATCAATTCGTAGCCAATTTATAATCACAAAACAGGTGGTTAGTGTGAATGGCGCCCAGCTGCATCAAGGACAATAGCTAGGAAGTGGACACCCCTTTGCTCAGTTCAAAAGAAAAAGGTGTACACAGATAATATGAAGATTTTAAAAAAATCATTCTCCCCTGTTTGGCAACAGTGTCCCACTTCAATTTCTTTCTGGACTTTGGCCTGTTTTGGACAATCACCCAAATGAAAAGCCATTTAATCAGTCTCTAATCATTGTTCAATATAAAATCTGTCCCCTGGAACACCCAAAAAATCTCCATATTTTTGTCAGAGGATGTTGACAGGTCTGCAAGTTTCAGGTGTCTTCATAATATTTAACAGTATGTTAAATGCACATGGATGTACGTGGTGCCATAGCCCTGGTGGCTGAATGTAGAAGCTCAGTGTTCTCCATCAGATGGCAGCACAAGCCAGTCTAGGTGGGGCACCACTCGCCACTCATACAAACATACAAAAATAATGTCGGCACACTCACTTATTTTTCACATCTATCAAGTCTGTGCAGCTTTTCAAGAGGGCAGGGCAACTTATGTCTAAAAGGGCACATGTCCCTGTTGAATACGGGTGTTCAGTCAAATTCAAGTCCAGGTGTACAGCATTTCTACACGACAAAAAGGAATGTTTGAAAGGTTAAATAAATTCAAATAAATCAACTGCTTAATGGAATATATTTTTCAAGTTATCTTAAAATATAGGGCTATTGTATGTGAGACACCACATGACACAAGAGTTTGTAAATTGAGTGAGAAATCAGAAAACAGGCAGGACACAAATAAAAAGGCCCAGTACATCTCCCCTCTACTTTGAGCTGCAGAGAACACGGTTTACTGGAAACAAAAACCATTATAGAAACACTACTTCTTTTTCAGCCTTCATCACACATCAGGAGTATGAAACAACCCCACAACCCCATCCCCGGTATCCTACTCAATGAACAATATGTACAAACAAGGTGAAATGCAAGAACTGCAGTTCACTGCTACTGCCACCAACCTGATGGGCCTACGACATACACAGCAATTTGTCAAGTTGAACACAAACACTCCCGGCATAGTTGCAAGGTGACGGAATGTACTGACACACCTGTTTTGAAAGCGATGTGCTGACCTGAACAGTGCCTGTATGGTGACGCACAGGCGCAACCAAACTTTTACCTCACATCATGCATACAAAACAAGTAGTATCCAGTTTATCTGTAGATATACTTTTTCTCTTCAGTATGGATACTGTACAGCCCTTCTGGATCTCTTTCATTTATTTTTCTTTCTCTTTGTCTAATTCTTTCCATCACTATTATTCTCAGTACTAATCAATCATGAATGTTTGGGGTTTAACTCATAAGTATTAGTACCTTTGTTTCTCTTTCACTAGATGGCACCACCTTGCATTGATGTTTGGCAGTTTTCTCACTCATGCAAAGTACATGCACACAAATTCAACATGGACACAGGCTTCACATATATTAACTCAACCACAATGCTAAATGGCTCCTTTCCAAGCCCCCAAAAAACATTTTTTAATTATGGCATGCATCAGTTTATACTTTCAATTGTTACTGCAAAAAACATGAAGAAACTATGATTACACATAACATGGGGCCATTCAAAATTTTCACAAGTACACATAGTATACATTTTCACAAGTACACATAGTATATATTTTCACAAGTACACATAGTATATATTTTCACAAGTACACATTTTCACAAGTACACACAGTATATATTTTCACAAGTACACATAGTATATATTTTCACAAGTACACAAAGTATACATTTTCACAAGTACACATAGTATACATTTTCACAAGTACACAAAGTATATATTTTCACAAGTACACAAAGTATATATTTTCACAAGTACACAAAGTATACATATGGGGTGGGTCTTGCCTCACATACTATTTCTCCGAAAATGTACACACATAGACCAATGTCTGCATCAGAATCAACATTAACAGTACTAAATTTGGAGGGAGGAAGGGGTACACAAATATGTACTCTGTGTGCACTGGTGAGAACACTGACAATTTTAAACGGCCCCTTAACTGTCACATTGACAATTCTAGCAAAAGCGGATCTGTTGTGAAATGACTGACACCAGATTCACGTTCTTTGTAAGGCATCCTTTCACTACAGTACCTGCATACTTAGTCCAGAAGAATGGTCCAGGTCAACAGCTTAACATGTGGCCAAAGCATGTCAAGGGAAAGTCGTCAACTCAGTCAAAAACCAGCATGGAAAGAGTTGATATACAGTGCCCCCCCCCCCTTATAAGACCCCTCTCACCAGAGGCCACACCTCTTGAAAGGCCAGCATTCTTGTGTAGAGAGTATGGTATTTGCATTGTATCTCTCTCCCCCCCCCCCCCCCCCCCCCCCAAGAGAGGCCACCCCTCTTATAAGGCGACTTTTTGGCTGCATTTGGGGTGGCCTTATAAGATGGGGACCACTGTACCAAAGCTTAATCAGGATCATTCAGTGAAAATTCAACATGGAAACAATATTTTTACTTACTTTAAATTTTAGCGTTTCTGAGGATGTCTTCACAGAGTTTCTTGTAGTGCCATGTGTCTCCTTTGACTCGCTTCCTGCGCACGCCGATCAGGTTCATTTTCTGTACTTGACAAACTTCCAGATCAAAAGCCAGCTGAGTTTTGCCCCAGTCATCTGTGATGTTGCATCTCAACAGGTAGCTATTAAGGTCAAAATTCTTCTGTTACAATTCAGACAACATATACAAGGGTACATATGTACATGCCTTCATATGGTGAAAAACTTAGTGTATTAATTTTGTTCAACATGTTAACATGTCTTGAATTTCAAACGTGATAACTGTTACTGACTGAGCGGAAAATGCTTCATCCTGGAAAACTTGTATAATAAAAGCATCTTCTGTCATGATTTCAATACACATTTATTTACACTTTAAACATTTGGACTTAAATTTTCACCAGACAGCCTACATTAAGCTGGCATGTGCAGTTTGAGACCTGCAACATTAGAATTAAAGACATACACATACTGCCATGGTAACCTACCCAACTTGTTTGAAGTGGATCTTTCTCTCTGTTAATATGTGCATCAGCTGGTTCAACACAAACTCTGGACTGTGCTGGCATGTGTTTGACACATTATGCATTGCCTGCAAATATGTACTCACAAGGTGAAAACCGGTTTAACTCCTGCAGTCGATTAAATACTGATACATGCTTACAGTCACATAACATTACAAAACTACAGCTTCCAGCAACCAGATATATGGTAAGGTTTCTGAGGTCAAGGATTTCCCAAGTTGGTGGGTATAATTAGGAAGACAAAAACATTGTCAAAGTTGACCCATCTCACAGTGAAAGTTTTGTAAGTTTCAGCCATATTGCAGAGTCCAGCAAGGGAATTTATAATTCTTTAATGATATATATGTATAATCTTAAAACTCGAAAAAATCTTGTCACTACCCCCACCCTACTCATATAAGGCACCAGATATAATGAATCACATAACTTTTTCTGCTATATTGCCACCCTGGTGGGGATTATATAAGGATGCTGTTTCTAATCTTTTTTTTCACATGATAGGATTGAGAGGTAGCAAAATGAAAAATTCCACATCTTATTTTTTTATTTGACATGCTGTAAATTACTTTAATTTTGCTGTACTCTTATTTTTGCTTATTTTGCTGATGGCACAAAACTGTGAAAATAAAAACACAGTGTAATAGTATTTTAACATTGTTTGAATTGGAATTATTAATGTCCAAAACAGTGAAATCACAACTGCTGTGAAATGTCAAAAATACAAAACCTGTGAAAATTTATACATGTGAAAATAAAGCCATTTACAGTTATGTCGAATATTGTGAGGAAGTTTATAACTATATGAAACTTCTGAAAAAGTAGAGCTTTACTGCTCACTTTTTAGTGGACTTTGCATAGCCAAAACTTACAATGCCTTCCCACATTCAAAAAAATGACTGCAAACTTAAATACCAGTGTGCATGCACTGTAGCAGGAAGCAAAGTTTACTTCTTTTATCAGTTATCTTGGGTCACTTCACCTTTTTTTCATACTGAAGCTAACATTGACACAAATAATTTGGGACTTGATAATTTGAATAAAATCTGATTTTAATAGATCTGATTAAAATTAGATTTTTCATGTAGATCTATTTCAATGTGATATGTGATAGAAATGTGAATACATTCTGATTGAAAGAAATGGGATCAGCCTAAAACATCTGAAACACTAGAGGGCACCACTTGTCAACAGAAACGATGTGACATTTCTCATCAGTGGCACCCTCTTGCTATTGACACCATTCAGGCTTACCCCATTGTTGATCCAGTAAAATGGTAAAATGATAAAAAGATAAATACCTGACTGTGAAAGATTTGTGCATGTAAAATGTAACTTGTGGGTTACATTTTGTGCTTGTGCTGAAAATTCAGTGTGTTATGCTGAATGTACAAGTATCAAAATGCTCAAGAGGCAAAAGTATACACAGGGACTTGATAAGCTTGGCCACATTGGGCGATGTTATGATGCACTGTGATGTTACATCCATGCAAAAGGATTTTCTTTTCTTTTTCAAACTTTGAATTTGTATTAGCAAGCAGAAAAATCAAACATGCAGTCAGTAACTTTGTCTGTTAGCACCAACCCACACTTTTCTCAAAATACCTCTTTGTGTATATGCTTTTTCAATAACCTTGGACTGGGCTTTTCTGATTTTTTTATGACAGTAAACATGTTCAAGAAAGAGTTTTTACATCTATAGTAAAAATTTCTGCTAAACTTGATAGAAACATTGTCCATGGTATTTCTCATGGTTTCTGCAGGTTGAAAGCACTTCATAATTCTATAGTATGTTTCATGGTTTCTGTAGGTTGAGTGCCACATTCAAAAGCCAAGGAACTGTAAATTCCTTGTAACCTGATAATTCAGTGCACAGTTTTGGCATCAAGATGCAGCTGTTCCCTGTTAGCCTGTACATGCCACTTCTCATCACTAACTACACCTGAGGAGTAGGAAAACTTAGGTCCAGTTTCATAACATGACAGGGCAGTAGTAGCCAGTGACCTTCCATGAATCAAATCACATGACACATGCATGAAGCCATATTCATCAACCAGTATTTTCCTTACTTCATGGAATATACCCCATAGCAACCACCCATGCTCCTTATTTAAGCAAATACAAACAAGCCAGAAATATAAAAGAAAAAAAGAAAATACCAACATGCCAAAAGACACCCAACTGTTGTCACTCTGTATTTCATTTCACGTGATTTTTCTTTTCTTTTCCTTTCTTTTCGACAGTCAAGAAAATGTGCTTTTATTGCTCTTTTTGTTTACCTTTCATCAAAAGTTTTTTTCCCAAATGATCTACTTGTTATTTAAGGTACTGTATTTAACTCATTATATTCTACTAGTAAAGGTCTTTCAAAATTTTTTTAATTGCTTGGCAAGTCATGCTGTAGCTGCCCTCACAGCAGCTGATGCATGACTTACAAGTCAATGCAAAAACCACTAGCCTGAAACTAGACATGTTAGTGCTTGAATTGGGGGTGGGTGGGTCTCATACGAGTTATCAAAGGGTGTCATTCTCATTAAAATTCACCAAAAACTCATCAAGAATGAGGTGACATTACTGTCATAATAAGATGGTCAAGTACAATTATTAACTCCACCCCACCCAGCCCAGTAAAATTAATAAAAAAGGAAAAACACCCTCATCAAAATTACATTATCAATGGATAGTAAGTAAATTATTGATCACTTAGGCAAAATATACAGCCCTAAGACTCTCATAACTGAAATGGAAAGGAAAGTAAGTGTCCATTGGCTTGTTGTTCACCTTACGAAAAGTCAATAATGAATGTACATGTGCTTGTATAATGGTGAACAAGTAAGAATGATCACCTTTTTTTATCCTATAGTTTATTACAAACAGTATATTTCTATTTCAACTGAACAGTCACAAAGTAGAGAGAGAGAGGGAGGGAGGGAGAGAGGGAGAGAGAGAGAGAGAGAGAGAGAGAGAGAGAGAGAGAGAGAGAGAGAGAGAAGAGAGAGAGAGAGAGAGAGAGAGAGAGAGAGAGAGAGAGAGAGAGAGAGAGAGAGAGAGAGAGAGAGAGAGAGAGAGAATAGAGTAACAGACATCAGTCTGTCAATTTAGGTATCCACAGAAGATTTGTCTGTCAGATCCATGTGTCTGTCATGCCAGCCTCCCCCCCCCCCCCCTAAGCACCCCACACTGCATGCCAAGGGACATACACGAGTATTGTTGTACATGTAAATCATGCACCTAGCACCATCCCACACAAAAAAGAAACACCAAAAAATGTTACTTTCACCTTAGGTTCAGCAGACACATGGACATACTTGCATGAGGAAGTAAATAGCCATTATGCAGGTCAATCCTACATGGGCAGGACATGTTCCACCCACTCATTTTTTGTGTTGTTTGTTTTTGTTTTTACCAATTTTCAGGTAGAGGGCAGCCACTGACCATAAACATCCTGATTGTATGGGTAAGTTCATTGTATACAAGGGATAATTAAAATTAAATCAAACTGTACATGTATTCCCATCCAAAATCCAACTTCACCTCATATTTTTTTTTCTTAAGAGAAGCAAGATTGTAATTTTTTGCTTATTTTTTTCTGTCCCTCCCTTACCAGTGGAGCTACTGCCAAATGTAAGCTGACCTGCATTTTTCTGTGACAGGAACAACAATATACACAGGTAATGCCAAGAATATCATGATGGCCATATCATAAGAACTGGACATTGCAAGACATGCAATAAGGAAAATTAAAGGCTGAAGGTTCATCATCTGCTGATACATGCCTTACATACACCATGCAAATGTAAAGCACATGCTGAAAACCATGCAGCAAGTAAACAAAGTAAAACAGCAGCAAGTGCTTCAGTGCTTCCCTCTTGTGGCCAGAGGGTGAACTGAAAAGCAGCCCAGTAGCTGTCACCTAGCCTCAGCCTCTACAAGTCCTTTATCAACTATTGCTGAGCTATAGAATTTCCTTTTTCTTTTGTTTGGTTTTTCCATCGCCTTTACATTAATACAAACTAGAAGTTAATTTTGTTTCCTTTTCTCCCATTAGTGAAATATCTTATTAATTACAACTTGATTTCTGTTCTTTTAATAGCATTATGATTTTCACATGCAGTAGTCATAATAGTACAAAAGTTGACATAAACTAAGCTCTTTGTACTTGTTTTTCAGAAGTTGACTAATAAAAAAAAACAAACAAAAATTTAATTAAAATTAAATCAAATAAAAATTGGTGAAGTCAACCACAAAAAGAAATACAACTTCTTGCATGCAACCTACATCAAGCACATAAAAGTTGCAAATCTTATTTGGTTGAGTCAAGGAAAAAAAACTACTGAAAAGGGGATTAAAATTTTAACCCTTTCCTGGTCAAAGTATAACTTCTTTCAGCAGCTATCCTTGGAGGGGCTTGGACATCAACCTCTACCAAGGAAAGCTATTGACTTGGGCTGTGACATTATCATATGGCTTTTCTATAAATCACGGTTTTCTTGAAGGAACTTTTTTTACATTAAAAAGGTTTCTTTTAAACATGGCATTTAAATGAAAATATTGAAGCATATGATAACTTACATCTAGGCACTTTTGGGTGATTTGAGCAGGAAAGGGTTAACTTCTGGCTTAATGGCTCAAATGATACATAACTGACTTTTAAACTGTTGCTTATATTGCCTTAAGAAATAATGATTGCAATGTATTATTTGGCTGACTTGCTTGCATAAAATGTTACTGACTTCTACAGTGTGTCTAATCAAACGGCACTGGGTGAGCAGTGATCGGCATATCAGAGATGCAATGTGCGCCTGTGTGCGTTCAGGCCGTGACTGCAGTGCAGTGCTGCAGTGCATGTGCGTTAGTAGCCTTGCACGCTTGTCACAAATAGCACGACAAACCTTGAGCCCTTGTGTTATGATCCGTTTAAGAAGCAGACCAAGGTATGCAACCTAAAAAGGCGAAGGTTAGTGGTAGAGTGAACAGAGGTCAAGGTTAGAACTGTGAATAGAGGTCAAGCCTACAACACAAGCTTGGGTCACTCCAACCTCAAATGTAACATTCTTTTTCTTATCTTTTTTTTTTGCAGATCAGACAACAACTCTTTTTTCAATTTCTTTTAGTTGTGTTTTCATTGTTTCAAAAAATAACAATACAGTGAAACCTCATTATGACGACAATTGGACATCCAATATGTTCATTTAATGACACAGGTTTTGAAGGGCTCAAAGTCAAATTCCTTTGTTACATATTCACATATCTGACAAATTTTGCGAAGAACAGATTATGTCATTATTATGAGGTTTCATTATAATAATAAAAACCAAGAAATGAAAGTGTTAAAAGGACCTCTTTCAAAATTCAAAGAAAAGGCCATTTATATAAATAAGAAAAGGGTACAAATATATGAAAAAATATTATCATTTGGGAGTGAAGTGAAGTCCACAGAAGAAAACTTATAACCTACTGAAAAGTGCTACAATCAGCAAGAGTATCTACTTGTAAACAGATGTTAAAGCAAAAACTAGCACAGACAAAGCAAGTGATAGTGGTGAGTGTGTGAGTGAAACTGTGGATATATATATATATACATATATATATATATATATATATATATATATATATATATATATATATATATATATATATATATATACATACACACCATATATGTATACATATATATGTATATATGTGTATATATATGTATGTATATATATATATATATATATATATATATATATATATATATATATATATATATATATATATATATATATATATATATATAATCATTGAATGACATATCTCAATCATGAGACAGAAAATGTGATCATGGTGTTGGCTGCGATAGCGGTTTCTGTACAAAATAAGCACAGCAAAACTTGGCCACAAAACAAAAAATAAGCTTCGTGACTGACCGATGACACTACTATGTCCTGACAATTACAACTTACCTTGACTTTCCTAGGTCCTTCTGATGTTGAATTTTTCTTTTTAGGTGTGAGCATTGTAATAACTTTGTCAAGGCCCCGCTCAATGCTTCCAAACACAGAGCCTTTCCGTTGCCTCTGTACAGGGGTGTCTACTGTCACATGTATCCTGTCCAGCTCCGTGTCCACGGAACCTCCCGTCCTAGCAGTGATAAACACACACATCAATGCCATCAGACAAGGCTAACAATTAAGATTTTCACTCACATGCCAAAATGATTAAATTCACAAATCAGCATGGGTTGTTTACATTTTAATCAAGAATCCACAGTTCTGATCACTAACAAAGGGTAAAACTTTGTGAGCCAACTGCAAAATTGAACAGCATTTGGCTGCATGAGTGATAGAGTCAGCTCCATTGTGGGTTTAGTATTGCACAGTGATTGAGTGAAGTCTGCATCCCAAGTGATTTCAGCCAGGTTAGTAATATACAACAATTCTGGAAACTTTATACATCGGTGCTCAATTTAATTTCTGCACTTCCATAGAAATTTCAAATTAGAGGGATAAGCTTCAGCATATCAAGAAGGTTGACAAAATCCACATCAGCACTTCTCCTCAGCATGCAAAAGCATAAAGAACGGCCATCTTCATACAATAGGATTTTCTCACACATTGGCCTGAAAGAAATGGGTCCAATACTCAGAAACAGGCCGTGCATATTAATCTCCTATCAAAATCTACTCTCTGTTGCCAGGCAACAGTGACAATCAGCCACCATGATACAGACACAATGGTAGAAAACCAAGAATATCACTAACATTTTGGGGAAGAAAGTACACTTATTCCAAACATACAATGCCTCCTTATATTGTGCTCAATGTATGTTTTCAGAAAATGACTGACTTTTCAAACTTTTTATCAAGGTCAGATGGACTGTTTGCCAAGAGCAACACATTTTGCCATGTTTGATTCAGGGCACCATCTGTAGGTACTTCAGTGTTGACTGGTATGGGCATCTAATATAGGTGTCTCATATTCCTCACAAAAAAAATTAAAAAAAAAAAAAAAAAACTTTTATACGAGTACCAACATACCTTGGTCTAATGTCAGTGACTTGCCTTAACTGGCCAATCATGCTCCAAGTGCTGTATGTGACAGCTGAAGCATGAGTCACCAGGCAATGCAAAAAAATCACCCACTGATTGAGGCGTTTGCCACTGAGCATGGAATTAGTGGTACACGTCACCTGTAGGTGGCATTACAAGTATGCACCAGCTGCAAGTGGACACACCTTCATGTACAGGATAAACAAGACCTGTTTCATTCATTGGTCAAAAATGTCATGTGACACAGGAAACAGGTGCTGCCACCAAGCAAAAGTGTAGCTGGCATGCCTTACCAAATTCGTTCAATTCATGTGGTTGCCAGGGAGGGGTGGAGGTGTATACATGGAAGTGATTCATGGCACAAGGTGAAAGGAGTTATATGCCAGATTATTAATGCTCATTGGCATCATAGACAGCACTTAAAGCAATCTCAACCAGAAGTAATAGTGGAGTAGGTTACATACATGCTGCAAGCAAACTTCGATATTTTCTTATATTACATTTCATATGAAAGGCAGGGATACCTCAATAGCCTATTATCATGATTATGTAATTGTTTGTTTTATAACTAAAATCAAATAATTATGGGCTGAGCTATTTAATAATCAGTTACATGTTCAACAAATTTGCACCCATATCTGGTATACAATGTAACTTGCGTTTCCCTGTGATGAGAACAGAAAAACTGTAGAAAAGTAAGAAATATCTCTAAGATTTGAGCATTCACAAAAATTTGCAACATTTTGATCTTTCAGATAAAAATTTTGAAAAAAAAGGAGAAATTACTTTTTTTATACATACATGTACCACTCCTTTCTGTTTCTTTTGTTGTTGACAACATACAAATAATTTGAGAGGCTTTGCAATCAAGCTGTGAGGATAGCCACCAGGGGAAGGCAGCCAGACAAAGCCGAGCAAGCAATGTTTCCAGAAGTGCCGTATAAGTACTCTGTCTACACTTACCCTTGCTGAGGCTTGGTTTTAAATGCAGGCGGATTCTGGGGAACCTTGAAACTTCTGCGATAAAGGACAGGCTTGTATGTAATCCAGTTTTTTTTCTACTGTTCCTACTGGGTGATGCATACATTGCAAGTGGTTGGTACAGAAACTAAACACTTTCTTCTGTTCTTGTCTCTTTATCAAAATTCAGAGGAATAGACGAAAGTCATAACAATGATAGAAAAAAACCTTCTGGAATGACAGCTAATTGTGACCAATGATACATTTCATCAGAAGAGGAATGAAAGGCATGAACATTTAATTTAAAAGCTCAAAGAGACAACCTGAGTAACCGGCTGCTTGATACATACCGCTGTCGTTCACTGACGGGTGTTTGTAATGACAGTGACATGGACAGATTGTGTAGCTGGGAGTCCATGGACCGGGATGGGGACAGGGTGCTGTTGTTGTTGAAAAAGTTGTCGTCCAGCACACGCCGTGTTTTGCAGGGTGCTGGTAAATCATATGAACACTACATAGTCATATTTCTGTATCAGTTTCATTATCACAAATGATCATTTCTGCCTACTTGTTTTTCAACAAAGTTTACAAGGCTTTACATGGAAATCAACAAGGAAGGACAATTGCTTAATCTTATTGACAAGTACAACTTCTAATCTACAAAGTACAACTGGTTATGAAATACACTAGCAAAAAGACTGTGAAATCAAAATTCAAGATCAAAATATCACTTCATGCTATCATGCTCAACGTATATTACTTTTATGATTCTAGTTACTCATTGCATGCTAATATTCGTAGCAAGTAATGTTATGACGTTATTTTGAATTTTAGTATTTGACTGTGACAACAAAGTACAAGTACTTACTAGTCATATCTGTCTGTGCAGCAAGTAAGGTAGACATGGGTGGGGGCGTCCTTGGTCGTGTTTTCTTTTTATGTGATGAAGCTGGCGGTGATTTGCCATATGTAGGTGGTCGTTTGACTTTGGGTGTTTTGGGCATTTCTGGTACAATAAAGTTTTCCTTGTGTTCATGTTTGCGGTGTGTGTCTTTGGTTGATGGTTCTGTTTTGCAGTTTTTGCGTGTGGTAAGGTAAGGTGTGACTGGGCACTCAACCTCCACACTGTTCTGCTGCAAAGATAAAGTCACAATGTGTTGACATATTGCAAACTTGCTTCTACAGCAATACAATAGGATAACAATTAAATAAATTCAGTTAATCAAGACTGTCAGTATTGGTACAAGAATCTCATCCATTTGGAACATCTTTGAAAATATAGGTAATATTTTCTTTTTCACACAATCACTACTACTGGAAACCTGATTAAGGCCTGACAGCAGGACTGAAATATACAGTTGTCGAACAGTTCCACTGACCAAAATGGAAAGCATGATCACTTCTTACAGGACATGTTGTTTTACAGATGTAAAGCAGACAAAAGAACACAAAAGAAAACACTAGTGAAAAATGTATTGCAGACCTCCCAGTGAATATTTAGGACGATACAGGTTGTTCGAAAGGTTTATAACTGAAAAATACAGATATTAAAAGGCTTTTACAAATTTAAAATTAAGGCTACTTTTGGCAAATCATCGCACAGACGGGCACAATGCTATGTAGAAGTACCAACTGACACTTAAAGGATTTGTAAAAGGCACAATATGACATTCAGTGAAGGCAGAGGAAGAGTGGGTCATGGAGGAAGTAGGCTACATTGGAAGGCCTGACAAAATGCCTTCTTCTCCTGCCACTGCAACATAAAAACACATTAACCATCCAGTCAAGTTGAGGAGACTTACTGTGCAAAAGGCAAAGAAAGATTTGTACCACTTACTTAACTGCTTAGACATGGATGACTTACTTGGTGTCTTTCTGTCAGGGTTTTCTGCGAGAGGAGGCGGATAGGTCGCCCATTGTTTTTCTTGTTCAATAATAATAAGTAAGTAGCGGTCAAGTAGTCATATTTCCACTGCAACAAAACATGACATAGTTACAAGTCATGCTTTCATACATCATGTGAAGAATAATTAGTATATTGCATAATGAATGTATATATATATATATATATATATATATATATATATATATATATATATATATAATACATATAATTTGAAGTTAATAAAAAGAAACAGAGAATACAGATAATTGAACCAAGCAGGGTTACCTTGACACTGTATTGTAATCCCAGGTTCAGTTACCAAAGATATGCATTAATGAGTTAGTACTTCATCTTATCTTTTTTAAAACCATTATTAATAAAAATGCTGCTGATTTTTTCTGTCACCTTAGTATTGAAAACAGTAAGATAATTTTTTTGGGCTTAATGATCACACATTCACACTGTATAACAATTAAACCTATCTCTTGGAACCATGCTATTGCTAAAACTGAATGAGGTGAATTTAACAAACTGACCTGTGTAAGCAAGGACTTCATTTCTTCTTTTGTTTTGCCATAATACACTGCAAGTTCTGTGAGACAATCATCATCTATATTGTTTTTCTGAAAAACGAGATCAGCATCATTGTAACCTGTCATAAAACACTTGAACCTTATCAAATGCTCATACGTACATACTTTCAAATATTTCATAATTTTCATACATGTACTCTTCCATCCCATTGGGAAATGTACATCAGTAATCTGGGCCATCTGAAATAGAACAAAATTTTTGCTCTCGTCTCACACTTACCCATTTTTCCCTTTTTATGTTGAGAGACAGACAGAGACAGAGAGACTTTTTTTTCTACACAGGACTTTTTTCTTCACCACGTTAACTGAACCGCAGTTAAATTTTTCATCTGCCAAAATTGTTTCATTGTGTTGCTGAATAAAAAACACAACACCATACTATATCTGTTTCCCAGCAGAATCATGGCAATTTCTTGCATCTGGAGTGATCCACATCGGAATGAAGCCAGTTTGGAGGACAGTAGACTCCATATTGCAAGTTAAACAACTTTCAGTGACATCTTATTGCAGCTGTTTTTATTTCTTTTGATAAAAACAGCAAAATAAACAAAAACAAAAAAAAAAAAAAAAAAAAAAAAAAAAAAAAAACAGATGAATATTATGGATTGATCAGATTATTTGTTAAAGCACCCTGATGTCCTCATTGACTTGGCATAGGTTTTATTCAATCAGCTGTATCTTATTTTTGCATAGTAGTCTGTAGTAGCCACTTTTTGTTGTTAATACAACTGTAATTACCACACACGCACGCACGCACACACACATACAAATGTGTACATCTTTAAATCAACAGAGTTTAACTATAAGAACATTTTAATGTTAATTAAATTCCTAAAACATACATAAAGCACATTCTGTGTGTCCACTAGCTTACCCTGTATTTGCTCTTGCAGGACACAGGATGGTTGATCCCCATTGTGATCCAGGGATGGGACAGCAGTTGTCTGATTGGGATACGTCGCTTGGGGTCCACTTGTAGCAGACAGTGCAAAATCTCCACGCTCTCTTTCGACAACCACTTTGGCGTTTCATACTTTCCACTCTGAAAAAATGAAAGTTAGACAAAACTTATTACATTTTGCCCAAAAGATTAAAAAAAAACTACCAGAATGTACAGGAGAATCTCCAAATTAAGACCTGCCCAAAAGATTAAAAAAAAACTACCAGAATGTACAGGAGAATCTCCAAATTAAGACCACAGTCATAAAGACACCATTTTTATTAAGACCATCAATTGTCACTCACACTTTGGCTCATCCTCAATTCTATCCCCTATCAAGACCACATTTTGTAGCCCCCAGGAGGTCTTAAAGTTAGATTTAGCATTCACTTGACCTATTTTCCATCTTTTGGCCACACATCTATGTGCAGATAGCAGGGATATAGTCATTTCTGACATGTATAGTTGGGTAGATGATAGCATCAGTGTAATTTAGAGAGTTTTGGGTCCTTTTTACGAAGAGTTTTGATGTACATGGAAACATTTGTGATATTCAAACAATGTGACTTCAGGTAAGATTGACACTTTGTAAACATGTGGGTCAGGACATAAATATAGCTTGACCATGCCTAATCACATCAAAGGCAGTGCTGGCGAGACTAACCAATGTTACTGACCAGAATTTAGTGATTGGTTATTATTCTGGGCATCTGTATTGAATGAGTTTTTTTTTAAAGGAAAAAATAGTACACAGAAGGAATTTCCAGTATGGGAAACACTTGAAAAGGAGGAAAAAATACTGTGCTCAGGACCCTAACCATCAGGGTTTTAGCAGGTTCTCTTTCAAAACAGGTTCCACTGTATTAGGTAACATCAGCTTATGATGGGACCACATGTCTAATTGACCTCAGTAAAAACATACATGTGTACATGATTAATTACTGGCACCATATAAATGTCTTGGGACATTCTGGACTAACCACAAGTAAGTACATGTAGTATTTTGTAAAATCCACATACATATGTGCTAGCATCTGTGCTTGTTGCCATGGTATTGGCGGACCTCACTTGCTATTGGCAAAAGCCACATTGTATTTCTATTAGCCTGACTTGGTAAGTAATGGAGAAGTTTTTTTTTTTTTTACAAACACTACATAAGTAACTCATATGCATGAAACAATTGCCCTTCATGTGGTAATGCATGACAATATACTTCACTGGGCCAGCCTTCCTGACTCTTACTTAAAAGAAAAAAAAATCCACCATGCAAATATGAGTAATGAATGTACCTTTAATAGGGAGATTCCACTGTATATGAGATATACAAATGATTTTATGGTCAACTAAAAATTCCTAAATGAAGATAATTTTTTATAATTATACAGTAATTAATAGCATTTTTTCTTGAATACCACAGTGAATTAGAAACTGTAACATGCTGGCATCTGCAAAAAGATTAAAAAAAATTCAAAAGTCATGCAGCTATTCAAAATTATATTGAAAATAAAGACCAATGAAGGTGCTCACCTGAATTTTCCTGTAGAGATATGCAATGTTGTCATCATCAAATGGCAGGAACCCATTGAGCAAAGCATACAGCAACACTCCCATACTCCATAAATCAGCCTGAGCAAAATTCAAGTTTGAAGACAACGTAATCAGGTGTCAGGCAAATATATACAAAAATATAGTACACTCACAGATTTGTAGAATATGAATATTATGACAACATTGTTAAATATATACCACATAGACAGAGGGTACATTGAGAGGGGGTTTTCGTGCCAGATTGATTGAAATCGGATGTCCCGAAAATGGTTCCAAGAGTGAAGTTTTATGCTTCATGAAAACAAACATACATGTATTATATAAATTAGGGGAAACAACACAGAATTTATTATGCTTCCACCTGACATTTCCATACCTGAACAGATCATTTTTGGGGGGCACATCTTGCTTGGGCAAAAACAATTTGGGAAATTGTGCAAGGATGTAGACATGATGAGGTCATATCCAATCAGAAGAGAGTTTTCCAAGTGATGAGGTGTTTCCCTTTTAAAATTTTCAGTATCACAGGACTGGGCACATTCACCACATGACAGGACAGACAACTGTCAATTTTTTTTTATCTCTGTCACATACACCTCCATGTGGAAATGATGTGGACGTTTGATAAATCTAAAATGACATTAAGTACCAAATAATCATGACACATACATCTTTCTGTGCCACATAAATGCATCAACTTGTGATCACAAAACGGTCAGCTGTTAGTGAAAACTTTCTGATAAAGGTCACGTGCAAGTTACAGCTGCAAGTGTCACTTCAACCACATGCCACATTTCATGTCTTGTAACATGTCAGTCTGTCCATGTGTTATATCCACGCAACACTTGCGAGCTCTGTATCAGGAACCGGCAGTACATCACACAGTTATAAGTGTAATAACCTACATGTGTGGCTTAAATTAAAAGCTCTTTTTTTCTCTATAAAATTTATAGGATTGGGAACAAAGTTTCGGGCTGGCACCCTTCACACTGAGATTTTAATACAGTTTGTACTTTAATGGACTTCAACCAGTTTGTATCATTTGTACCTTGTAGATGTGAAAATGTGTCACATAAATTGAGGCAAAATCTTATTAACAGCGTTTTCTGCAGCTCAAAAATAAAGGGGAGATTTACCCTGCCTTTTGGGGGGGGGGGGGAGGGGTGATTGGTGTCTCCAGTCACACTCCTTTGTGACTTCTGGTGACTCATACATACATTTTGATATAAATTCCAAAGTATTTGTTTGTAGAGCAGTTAATATACTTTCTTCATGAGCCTAGCTTTCAAATATTTCCTTGTTCTTGTCTTGTATACAGGCTCAAGTTCTACAGTTCTATTTCTTACGATGCCTTCCTTTGCTCCCAATCCAAAATTTACAACCACCCACTTTGATAAAAGCTGGCCTGCCCACTTGAAAAGTTGCAGAGACCAGTGTATGATCTGTCTTGCTCTCTTCAGGTCTCACCTCACTTCCCAAGTACTCCTTGCCAGCTATGAGTTCTGGCGCTGCATAGGCTGGGCTGCCACAGCACGTGTACAAGTGATCGCCTATACCACCCTACAAGAACACGTTTTTACAGCAGGATGTAAAGGCATGCAATTTATATCAAGGTGAAGTGCATTTCAGTCTAATAGAATTCTCATTGTATTGCGTTGTATTCCGTCTTACTTAATGTCAGTTAAGCTGATAGTTCAGTTTTTTAGTTTTATGTCCTTGTATTCTTTTCCTGACACTTTGAAGTTGGCAGTAAGACTAATACACCACTGACCACAAGCTCATGACATATAAAGCCATGAACACTAACTCATGCCTTATTTGGTTAAACACAGATAGCATAAACACAGAAGTAAGTCTGACATACCAAATGTTACAAATGTATTTAAATTCAGCCCGGATTTGAAGACAAACGTAATACAATGTCACATGTGATACACAGCACTTGGGGTCTCATTTAAGTCTCACTCAAGTCTCACTCACCTTAGGCTTTGCACACAGACCAAAGTCAATAAGTTTGAGATTCTGATCCTCATCCAGAAGCAGGTTCTCCTGTAAGCATTGAATACAAAGTCAACAATGCACTTTTCCTGTGCACGTACAGCCCCCCTCCTGTAATATACAACCCTTGTGTTTTTATATGTGAGGGTGTCTTCATTGTACTTCCCATTTATCAAAGATGTTTGGAACTTGATCCTTTCGCCACTTCCACCAAGTCATCAGATATGGATAAAAAATTCTTTTAAAACAAAGATCATATAGTGCTTTAGCTTTCTTTCTTTTTTTCTGGAAGGGGGAGGGAACTGTAAAAAGACAGGCTATTAGGTATTTACATGACAAATAACTATGGTTGTAAGCCAATTATATTATCACAACCAGGGCAGCAGAAATGATCACCAAAAGATACAAATGATGATGCCTACTGAACCTGTCTTTTTGAAACAGGAAATTGCTTAGTAATAATTTGCAACCAGGGGTGTAGATGAGGAAAAGACCCATTTCTTTAACCCTCCCAATTACACTCTTGTTTTCATGGTCACATTTGCAGAATTAAACAGCACAAGGTCATGTGATGAGGAACAGTTCACTTAAACAAAATGACAATGAAATCATGCAAAAATTATGAAGCTTCATTTTTTTTTCCAAAGACACCCACTCCCCAAAAGTATGATAAAAATTTGACAGTTAAAAAATGACAGCAGTTCCATTCAATATTGAACATGTTTGACATTTAGTTTCTTTTGTTTTGTTTTTGTTTTCCAATGGTGCACTTGATGTACATGAAGAGAGACCCGTCAGAATTACATCCTCACCAAGCTGCAGTAAACCCAACAATACCTGTCTTCTTGGTGCAGAAATGTGAATGCAACTTGCAAAGAAGAAGGACCATCTGTCAAGCTCAGCTGGCTGACAAGTCAGCTGAGCTGAAAACTCGTGCTCGTTTGTGGCCAAAAAGGGAAGCCCAATGTGTAATTCAAGAATTGACTAGGATTTACATCGATGCTAGCATGATTCTATGCCATGCCCCAACCAGCAGCTATTAGCCATCATGTTCCAAACCAGTCAAAAAAAATGACAGGACCCAGCTGTAATAACCAGTTTACATGCTCACGTACACTGCAAGGCATCCTCAACATGCAAACTGAGACGAAAAAAAAATTAGCTAGCCACATAAATAATCAAGTGTCCTTGTGTTCAAAGTTTTCTTTATGTCGTATAGCAGTTCTAAGTGTGTCAACAGGTTATTTGGAAGTCATACAAAGGATGATTTCACTTGTTTTACATGTGTATGTTTCTGTTTTATCAGGGACATGGAAAACTGATATCTTTCTCTAGTGTTCAGTAATTCTGTATGGGAAAAGAAATAAATATCTGCCACATACTGAGCTTTGGGTGGTATGTTCACGATTACTTTCTGAAATAAGTGAGAATAGAGTGGCCCGTCTTGACAGACCACCCCAATGATGAACCACCTGTTTTGACAGACCACCCCAATGAAGGACCACCTGTCTTGACAGACCACCTCAATGAAGGACCACCTGTCTTGAGAGACCACCTTTTCAGGATACAATGCTTAGTGCTTTAATTCTATTCATACCTCCCATGAGTGACCACCTGTTTTGAGAAACCATAATTTGGTCATCCCCGGGGGAGATCTTTAAAGCCAGGTTTCACTGTAACATGCTGTTTCTCACTGACCATGTTGTGCTGGGGTAATGGAAGTGATACTTGCAAAATGATGTGCTGAACATGCATGTGCTTGTGATGACAAAGCAGACACTTCCAGCTGTAATTTGCTGAAATGGCTTATTTGTAGGTCCTCATGTGACATGATGTGCTCATCATGCAAGAGCTATCAGTACAACTTGCCCAAGTGTAACATTACTTATGTTGTTTTGTGCAATGGCCATTCAAGTGTTAGCTGTTATGCATGTATGTGATGACCATGCAAGTGCTCATGATTGCATTTAACTCTAATGCAAGTACAGGAACAGTTTGGTGTGATGAGCCTCTTAATGCTGGTAACTAAACACATGTATTGCAATACATGTGCAAGTGCTGTGAATGATGCACTAATGATGCAAACACTGGTGATTTAGTGATGATAGGGCATGAATCGCAGCATTTCCAACAGCTGATCATGCATCGGTGCTATGAAGTGATGCAATGACTGAACAGACCAGTGATTAAACTTGTGACAGTGCATTAGTGAAAAGTGATTTCCTGCAATAGTCAATGTTATAGATGCTTCATGTGATGACAGAGCAAACAAAATGATATTTGACACAATGGGCATGTGCCAGTGGAATAAAACAAGACACCTGTCAAGTAATACGATGCTTATACGAATGTTGAATTATGAGAACCAAACAGGTGTATAAATCAGTGACAACCATATTTATAAGAGTTGGTAATGAACTGAAGTGACGAGGCTTCTCAAGTAAATCAAAGAATTACCATGTTTTGAACTGGTGCAGTGATGATTAATGCAAGGATTTTGCAATTGTTGGCAATTGAGCTAATACAATGGCCACAATGGTGCACAAATGACACAAGGATTGAAAAGAAATTTGAATTTGCCACCAGCTAAATGCTGCTCAATTTTGAAGTTGACTCGTGACTTTTTACTTTTCACTGGTAACCAATCTAAGGACTCTCAATCAAATTGAAAGACCCAAGCTGAATTGTGACTTGAGAGTCATTTTGGCTAGTGCAGGAAAATATTAACCCTTAAAGTGCTGATTTAAGATTGATTCAACAGTTATTTGCTTTAGACTAGGCTTGCTGGTATTTGAATGAAAGGTATCTTCATGAGGAATTTGAATCTTTTAACCATTATATGTTTAACGGTGATGAGAAAACAACTATAGCAATGATTAGCACTTTAAGGGTTAATTTTGAGCCCTATATGATGTACCGTATTGTCCCTATTAAGCGCCCCGGGCGCTTTGGAAATTTACAGCAAATTGGTTTCAGTAACAGAGCTGTTTTTTGGTAAAAAACAGAGAAATTTTGCTAAAAATGTCTAAACCAGGACTCTTTTCTTAGCCAGAATAGTGGGGGAGCCCTTAAGGGGGCAAAAAGGGATAATACGATTAGCAAAATATTGTGCAACCACTTGAAGTAATTAATACGTATGAGTATGCCAAGTGGCTTGAAGCAAGACCATTCATGTAATGAAAATGCTGTCAATGTGACAAGACAACAAGCACAATGCTGGTGCCAAAGTGCAAGTTTTCAGATTTTGTGCAAACACAAGACAGGTTCCCAACTGCTTTGGATACAAGAATCATGCAAATGTCAGAAGAGAGTGATCTGATGTACTAAGTCATGCTATTAGTCATTTAGTACTATGCAATCACTAGCAGTGATATGATGCAATGAAGCAAGTGAATTTATGCTAATTAATTGGTTTGCTGATGACCATGTTCACACATGCATAGAGAAATTCGCTCTGGATTCATCGCTGTAATTTATTTATTGAAATTTAGCCCGCATACATATCCAAACACTGAAAAGGGCAGCCGTATCCAGCACATAGATTCCTCTATATTACAGAAATCTTACTCATAATGAGGGAAATTTGACTGAAGTGTTACAAATTAGTCTGGTTATTACAATCATACAATGGCGACAGACTCCATGCCATAATCATGCTGATAATCAAGCAAATTTGAGGAGCTTCAGTGTTCTGAGGTGGATTTTCTCTCAGTGCACCTCCTTGGGTCTTGCCTGTGACAAGCTCAGGACCATTTATTGAAAGTGTGAACAAAATTCAACTCAGATTCTGAAGAAGCTCCAAATTTAACTCTCTCAGTGCGAATCACTTCTAAAATTGATCTACTTAAATCAAACTAGTCCGAATTATCATAAGAATCCCAGATTTGTATTCCTCATGAAAAGACCTTTCATTCAAGCACCAGTATGCCTATACATGTAGCTCCAGAGAGAAAAGCTCTCGACTCAGTCCAAAATTTGGCACTTACAGAGTTAATTTGTTTTATACAAGTTTGTGTTGTCACTACAACCACACAAGTACCAGAGTCTGACAGCAATGATCATACCACCAAATAGACAAATTTGACATATGGATCAGTGTTTTCATCACATAATAAACTAAAAGATGGCCCATCTGTTACCTTTTGTTCACTTTTCATCTTTTTACCATCTTTCCCTTCTTTTCATTAAAAAGTATGGTGTTTAGCAATATTTAATACAAATTTGTTCCAGAGCAAAAAATTCTACTGTTACGACATTTAATGAATTTTTGCTTTCAAATTATAAGGAAAAACCCTGAGAATTTTGGAAGTGTCTTTGGTGCAACAAATACACAAACATAGCCAGTGTTTTTGGTGCTTTGGGCATGCCAACTCTTGGGGAAACTGCTTAAAAGGGTCATAACAATGGTAAAAATCTGTTGTGACAATCATGCCATTGCCAACAGTGTTTTAGTGCAGTTATCCATAGACACTATGCAAATGCCATGATTTGCAGCCAGTCACACAAGTGCCAAAGCATTGGTGGTTTATGAAAATGAGAGCAAGAGCAATTTGATTAACTATTATGATTTGATGCAATAAATGTGAAAAGTGCCAGCACTGTCTGGCCAACTTTGTTAAATTCTTACATTTAATTTAAAAAAGAAGCATTTGATAAAATGATCACATACGCAGCAATATTGTATTTATATCATCAGCCAAATGACAGTGAACCCTGTCTTGAAAAACCACCCTTTTGAGAAGACCAAATTGTGGTCTCTCAAGACAGGTGGTCTCTACTTAGAGATATAAATAACATGAAAAGTAAAAAGTTAAAGATCTTGAAAAGGCGGTCTTTCATGTCAGGTAGTCTCTGAAGACAAGTAGCACTGTGTGCTACAGAAACAATGCAAGCCCTGTGTGCAATACAGCACCCATGCAAGAGCAAGCAGTGTTTCCTGGAGGGATTTAATATGACCAAATATAGTTAATGCATGTTCTCACAGTGCTGTGATACTATGTCAAACCATGCTTCCCAAGTCCCTGGGCAAAGAAGCATGGGTCTGGGGGACAGTGGTCAGGTAATGATGAAGGGTAGGTGGGTGCGTGGAAGGATTCAATGTTGTCTGTTTCATGCTTGCCTGCATAATAGACTAAGTTCCATGTATTCTCAATTCCACAAGTGGATTGTAGCATAGAACTTAGTCTGTTTACAAGGTCTGTGAAACACATTCCATACTACAATCATAGGCCTTGGCCAGTATTTTTGCATTGCCTGAAAAGTAATGCTACATCTGCAACAAGGGCAGCTGTGGTATGACAGGCTATGCAAATGACACTGACTTTAGACTGAGTAAAAGTTGGTACATGTACTTGTTCTTCATAGTACTTTTTAACATGATTTGAATCTGATAAGCACAAGTGCACAAGTTACAGTGTAACAGCCAAGTAAGTGCTGCAGCAGTGATTTGGTGCTATCATAACACAAGTGCGTTGGTGAATACCTCATTCGATAACACAACAATCTTACAACCCTGATTTGGTGCTTTAACCATGCAAAATGCATCAATGGTGATTCAGTGCAAGAACCAACCGAGTGCTAGAGTGGTGATTATGTGTACATGATAACCATGCAAGTGTTATACATGTAGCAATTTGATGCAAGAACTATGCAAGTCCTATAGTAATTCTAAGAAAGTAATTCTAAGAACTATTAGTGATTTGGTGCTTTGACCATGCAAGTGCCATAGGTGTGATTTGGTGCAAGAACCATGCAAGTGCTAGAGTAATAATGATATAAAAACCATGCAAGTGCTACAGTTGTGATATGATGCAAGAACCATGCAAGTGCAACCGTGGTAATTGGTGCAGTAACAATGCAAGTGCTACAGTAGTGATTTAGAGCAAGAACTATGCAAGTGCTGTAGTAATTCGCTGCAATAACCATGTAATTGATATTGTAGCAATTTAGTGCAAGAATCCTGCAAGCATTATATTAGTGATTTGGTGCTTTCACCATGCAAGTCCTGTTATGATTAGATGCAAAAACCATGCAACTCCTTCAGTAGTGATATGGTGCAATAACTACAACAGCAAGTGCTACAGGGGTGCTTTAATACAAGAACCGTACAGGTGTATCATAGTAATTTGGTGCAATAAGCATGCAAGTGATACAGCAGCAATTTGGTGGAGAAACCACAGAAGTGCAACAGTAGTGCTTTAGTGCAAGAACCATAAAGGGTAGTGGAGGCAGTTTTCGGTCGGAGGCAGTTTTCGGTCACCTCACCCATTCATTAACCGTGCTGCACACCCATCACATCATTTGATATTTTGGTCTCGTGTTGCCTTCGGCAGTAGGATTCCGCTCACAGGTAAGGATTTTTCGACCTAGCAGCTCCCGTTATTTTGACAAAATTTTACCTTTTTTTCCTTCTCTGTGCGTTTCTGTGTGCCGCAATTTTGTTTTTACAACCAGGTTGTAAGGATGAAGAAACAAAAAGTGGTCAAATTTGCAGTAAAGTCATGTTACCCATCAAAAGCAGACACCAGTCGGATTTGGGGAATTCCAGAACTTTCTTTTAATGTGCCATGTGACTAGAAAAAGACAAATTTAGCATGGAGCATCACTTAATTCTATCTTGTTTTTTTTTTTTACCGCCGGAGGCACATCAGGGTTAGTTGTAATGGAAGAAGTGATGTTGAGTAGCTCCTAATACAGACATTTACAATGTACGAAAGTTAATTCTCGAATACAAGGTACGGGACAGCAAGTATAATGAGGCTGTCATTCAATTCCAATATGGCAGGTATGCTCCGTGAACAATTCCAACATGCAAATTTCAAGCTGGTCACCTGTCAAAATAATCCATTGTTATATTCTCATGAAACATAAACTGTCACAACTAGGTATATTTTACAGTTTTGCCAAAATTTTACACGAATAAAAGCATATCTTCGCTTTTTGTCCGTATAGACCTGCTGACCGAGAACAGCCTCCGCTCGCCGAAAATCCTCGATTTGCACCCTGTAGAGTGTCATGATTCATACCAGGCAGGAACACTGCATGTGACATCTATCAGTATACTAACAAACTAGTAGTACCCCTGTGAAGTCACATCTGGAAAATATTTATCAGTGCTTCAGGAACTCTGAAGGTATGGATCGATTTATGCTGAAGTGACCAAAAACTGCCTCCACTACCCTATGTGTTGCAGTAATTTGGTGCAATAACCATGCAAGTGATATACTAGCAATCTGGTGCAAAAACCACATTAGCGTTATGCTGGTGATTTAATACAATAACCATGAAAGTCATATACTAGCAATCTGGTGCAAAAACCATGTAAGTGTTATAGTAGTGATTTAATACAATAACCATGCAAGTGCTATGGTATAAATGACCATGCAAGTGCTATGGTATCAATAACCATGCAAGTGCTATGGTATCAATACTAATCAAGTGCAATGGTAGCAGTTTGGTGCCAGAACCATGCAAGTGCTACAGTGCTAATTTGGTCACAAAAGCATGAGACTGATTTAACAGTGAATAGATGTGAAGGCCAGGTTTAGTGCTGGTGATGAATTAATGCCAAGGCGGACACAGTGAAACCTGACTTGAAATACCACCCACACAGATGATCAAACTGTGGTTTCCCAAGACAGCATCTCTTGCACAAAGGTACAAATGAAATGGAAAGTACTTTATACATATGTTGAAATGGTCTGTCAAGGCAGATGATCTCTTATTGGGGTGGTGTCTCAAGATAAGTATACATGTACTATAAATTGCTTTATTTTCACTGTGTTTGTCTTTTACGAGATTTTCCACATGTGTCAATTGCATCAGCAAATTTAAATATAGCATGAAACTATGGGGTTACTGGCTTCCTTTTTATTTTACTGTCAAAAGAGCTGATTTTAGCACAACCTTTTCTTGGTTAGAATGGGACTGAGATATCAGCTTTACTCATAGGTCTCATCGACAGTTCTGACCAAATATGTTTTTTACTGATGACAAATTTAAGTAAAAAGATCTGAACTCTTTCAATGCCAATCACATCTAACATCAATCTACTAAAGTCAAACTAGTCTGAATTATCATAAGGATATCAGATTGGTTCGCATTCCTCGTAAGAAGACCTTTCATTTAAATACCAGCATGCCTATAGTTCCAGTGAAAGCATCCCAAGTCAACAGCTTTACTCAACACGCATTGGGGGCATTTGGCGCAAGAACCGTGCAAGTGCTACAGTAATAATGATACAAGAACAAATGCACCCAATGCATGCAGAGAAAAGCTGTTGGCTCAGCCCAAAACTTGGCAATTAAAGAGTTAAAAGTTTAATGTATATGGCAATTTACAACCAGGTGCCTTTGGCAATTTCAGGGGGGAATGATTTACAGTGAATGCATTTCAATACACATAGCTCAATTTACTAGGATGTACTTTCCAATTCTACATCTTTTCTTGATAATTATAAATGTCGACCTCACAATTTGTCAACTTATGAAAAACTGAAAAACTTTGTGCACATGATAAAAGTCAATTTACAGCAGTGATTTGGCAGTATTATCATGCAAGTGTGTCAGTAGTGATTTGAAGCCAAGCCTGTAGGCACAAGTAGTGATTTGATGCATGCAAGTGTTGTCAAGAAGCAATGACTGAGTGTACCAACTATGCAAGTTTGCTTGCAGTCATGTGATGCCAAAACCATTTGACTTGACACCAAGAAATTTTTTGTTCTGGTAGTAATTTTATGATGCAAAAACCATGCAACTGTCTAAGGGAAAAAACTCAACAAATCATGTGGGTATTTTGATGCCAAGACAATGACAAACATGTAGTGCTAGTGATTTAGTGTGATAAGGCTGTGATATTAGGGAAGTGATTCCATACAATAACCATGTAAGTGCTGCAGTGGCTATTTGGTGCAATAGTCACGCAAGTACTGCAGTGGATTTTAGTGCAATAGTCACACAAGTGCTGCAGTGGATTTTTACTGCAATAGTCACGCAAGTGCTGCAGTGGCTTTTTGGTGCAATAGTCATGCAAGTACTGCAGTGGATTTTCAGTGCAATAGTCACGCAAGTGCTGCAGTGGATTTTTACTGCAATAGTCACGCAAGTGCTACAGTGGATTTATACTGCAATAGTCACGCAAGTGCTACAGTGGCTTTTTGGTGCAATAGTCATGCAAGTGCTCCAGTGGATTTTTAGTGCAATAGTCAGGCAAGTGCTCCAGTGGATTTTTAGTGCAATGGTCACGCAAGTGCTCCAGTGGGTTTTTAGTGCAGTAGTCATACAAGTGCTGCAGCAATTAATCGGTGCAATAACCATGCAATTTGTTGTTTTTTAAATAAATACACTAGTTTTTGCCCATTGATTGATCAAGGGAAACTTAATTTGAGGAAATTATGTCTACAAGCCCTTATTATCTAATTTTAGTGAAAATGTACAGGACGTTTTTGATACATGATAGACAGATGTAATAGGAACATGTGATACACTTAGCAGTACTTTTGCAAAAGACATCTAAAAGAGCAAACATTGAAACTTTGACTTAGCACCAGAAAAGTGACAGAAATTGTGTTTCAAGTACATGTACCAGCAGAGGCTGTTAGTGCAATGACCATGCAAAAGCCAGGTACTTGCAGCAGGGTTCATACAGGCTGGCTGAAATACAATTCAAGTACAGTGGTACCTGCTTGAAAGACCACCTCTCCTGAGAGACCACATTAGTTTTTAAGACACCCATACCAGACACTAGACCCTTGTTTCTTTGTTAAACTACCTGCAATTAAAGACCACCTGCAATATGTGACCACTTTCGTCTGGCATTAGGGGCGGTCGTAAATAGCAGGTAACACTGTACTTCCAACAACTTTCTCCAAGCTTCTTACTCTGACTTGCCTCAACTACTTCCACGTCCCCCATTTGTCTGACACTAGACCTCAGTCAAAATATATCCTTGTCCAGCCATTTTTCTCAAAAAACCAGCTATACATATTTCATATGGACATGGTCACAAAAAAGCCTGAGGCTGCCAAAATTTTGATGGTATTTATTTACATACAACATACAATTTATTTCCTTCAGTATATGTACTGGATAGAAAATTAAATGCTTACTGTCTAATTTTATATTCAAAGCCGAGCACCAATCCAGCACTTTTCGTGATTCTAGGGATTTGCATGAACCCTGTAAAGTTGTGCGATATACTACAGTGAAGGTGCAATTTACAAAAGCATTTAGTGAGAGCATGATGCAAGTTCCCATAGCATATAATGACAATACGAATTCTTGCAGGAGTTGTGTACATGGTGCGGGGAAGAAAAGATACCCAGAGCTGGTGCATTATGGGACGGTTATCTTTGTCAAAAGAGCACACACAACATGCGGGTGGGGGAGGGGAGAAAGGCTTATGGGGCTGTACACGATAAAAAAAAAAAAAAAAAATAGTGATGATTAAGTAATCATATACCATCTATGGATTTTCCAATGCAAACTGAGAGTGAAAAAAAGACTGGGAACACTTATGTTGAAAATCCAATAAACCTTGCTGATACATTTGTTGAAATAAAAACAAAATAGAAAGTAGACTTTTCATGAATTCACTTTTTTCATTGACACCTGACCTGGAGGTAATTGAATGCCAGGATGAACTCCTTCTGGGGGGAGGGAGGGGTGTTGAAAAAAAATACTCCATGTACTCCCTTGAAAAAGATGAACCATCCCTAAGTGAACTGGTGCATAGAAAAATGCAACTTTGAAATGGACATGCAGGTGTAAAATATGACTTGATTGGATGATGCAAGAGCTGAAAGTAAGTACAAAAGATGTGAAAATGGAGGTGATTACATGCAAAAATAAGGGAGTTGCAGAGATATAATGAAGTGCCAGAGTGCAATGATTATATGCAAGTGATCATTTGAAAATATCACAGCAGTGCGGAAACTAGATGATATGGAAAATTGTTGGGATTGAGTGCAATGAACATGCCAGTGCTAGAAGCTGTTGCATGCACTTAAGTGCTGGCATTGTATAAGCTTTGCCTTCACTAAATCATTAGTTAACTGTTTATAGCCTCTGTAAATATATCCCACAGAAGCTCCTTCAGACCCCCGCTTCAGATAAGGTTTCATAATAAAGATCAACTGCGGGTCTAAGTGTGTTCACAGGCAGCACAAGTAATGGATTCTGTTAACCTTTTTGCCCACACCAAACTGTGCCAAGGAAAGCTGTTGACCTGAGGCACACCACTATGACGGGTTTTCTCAATAAATCTTAACAAAGATGTTTTCTATAGATCAACAAGAAATTTAGGTAAAACCATTTC
Source organism: Hermodice carunculata (assembly GCA_964020975.1). Lineage (NCBI taxonomy): Eukaryota > Metazoa > Annelida > Polychaeta > Eunicida > Amphinomidae > Hermodice > Hermodice carunculata. Next base: position 42,542,413 of record OZ026613.1, read on the forward strand.
AGCCGACGACAATTTACAGCTGTGCACTTTTGGGCAATTAGAGCATGAAAGGGTTAAAAGAGTACAAACAGTGAGTAGGTTGTGTTGACAAAAACAGCAACAATGCAACTATAGAGATAGATGCACTGAAAAAGGACTGGAATTTAGTGAGAGAGGCAATATTGCAAACACTAAGGTGAAGTGCCATGATGATATGCAAGTGCTACCAGTGATGAATTGCCACAACACTTTATGCACATGTTGAGATAAAGTTCATCCAACATGCAAGAGGTACCAGTGATTTTGTGCATTGATAAAACAAAGCTCAGAGACAATGGGTGCAAGAGAGATGCAATTAAGAGCTGGCTATGACATGTATTGGTTTGTTCCAGGGAGCAATTTTCTCAGACTCATCTTTTCCCATTCAGAATGATAAACAGTTTCAAACCTCGACAATGTGTTTCAAGCAATTTCCATCAACTTCATGCTAACAGTTTTGGCCTGACATTGTTTATATAACTATCACGATAAAAGGCTTTGTCAACATGTTTCCTGGACATACTTTTTTGATAAAAGCAACAAAAGCATTGAAGAAAGCTGTTGAATTAAGTTTTTTCCCAAAAATGTAACAGGACAAAACACCAATGCCTCATTGCAGTGTTCATGCAAGTGCAAACCAACAGAAACACAAACTCAATCCATTCCCTTCAAATCTGAGTTTAAGAAATTTGCCTGTCTTTATGCACTTAACTCACAGATTGAATACATTATCACCTTCACTGATGTCATACCATCAAACACCGGTCAGCTTTGACATCCAGTGCTTCATTAAAGGCTGGTTTCCACCCATAGCACAAGGAAAGGTTCAGAGACAATCGCTGGTCCCTCACATTCATGTACTGAATTCATGCATGTACATCCAAGTTTTTGTGCATAAAATTTAATCTGAAACAAATTTTTGTTAAACTCATTCCATACCAGTCCCTGATTTTTCCATATAGTTACCTACATTTAAGACGACAATTGCACATTTAAATTCTTCATGAAAAGACCTTTCATTCAAGTACCAACATGCCTATAGTCGTAAGTCAGTGGTTCTGGCACTGCCTGGCAAGTCATGCTGCAGCTACCCTTGCGGCAGCCACAGCATGACTTGCCAGGCAGTGCCAGAACCACTGACCAAGGCCTGTGACCATAGTATGGAATGAGTTAACAGTTATGCCAATTTGTTGTAAAAAGTGAAGCAATAGTATTACAAGGTTATCAAATAAATCGCTACATTTTCAAGTGATAAAACTTGGAGTTACATTCCACATTTCAGTCTGGTGAAGCTTGAGGCTGTGGTAGTCATTGTGGTAATTCTCCTTGTAAAAACTATGTCACAGTTTTGGCTGTTTCCACCCTAGACACATTGAATTTTTTTCAGACTGAAGATGTGATCTAGACCCATGAAGTTTACATCATGGATGTTTGTCACACACTACACCAAAGAGACATGAAGTAGATTACCAGCCAAAATAAGGCCAAACAAAAGCTTAAGACACGTGATTATGAACTTATTTCTTCTTGCATTTAGGGTGGAAAACAACCATTTCATTTCATCTGGCATATGTACTTGATAACTAAGAGAATGTACCACAAAATAAAAAGTGTGCTGAAATCTCTAAACTAAAGAAAATAATTGATATATAAGCAGCAAAATATATAAAGATGGTTCAAGCATCGACAAAAATTATGCATATTTTCATAGACAAAAAACTAACTTTATTTTCAGAGAAGCATCAGTATTAATATTTAGCAATGTACTATTAGATTGCCACTCAATACATATGAAAAAAAACAAACTACTGCATGGGTTGTGCTGCAATTTTTCTCAGTCAAAGGCAACACTCATTGTTTGAAAATGTACTCAGAAAATCAAGTTGATCAGTTGGTCAATGTGCAACAGAGGAAACTCTAAAAGTTTCCTAGTTGGTCTAGTATCTGGTACAATTAAGCATTAATACATTTTCCACTAAAAACTTCTCAATTAAGATTTCAAAATAATGTGCTGAAGCATTTTTCTGTTTGTGGCAAGAGGTGAAGTTTTAATCAAATCATTTGTTCAGTTCTCACCTTTACTCCTCATCAAACACAAAATTTTGAATTTTGAAAAAGTTGTACCGCTTGGATTAAGCTTGCAGACAGAAAACAAGACTGAGTGTCCAGTGAGCTTGTGCCATCAGTGCATGAGTGTAGTGCAGTGCAGTGCAGTGCAGTGCAGTGCAGTGCAATGCAGTGCAATGCTTGTGACTGTGCAGTCCTTAAGGTGTTCTCGTCAAATGTGTATGTGAAATAAAATGACCACATTGTCACAAAGTAGTACCTCAGATGCTTACATAATGACAATGAAATGATCTAGAGTTGTGGACTATTTTAACCCTTTCCCCTTTGAATTGAAACTTGAGTCAACAACTTTCCCTGGCATGAGTTGGGCTGTAAGTGCCCAACTCATGCCAAGGAAAGTTGTTGACCTGGGGCATGTTATCTTCATAGGGTTCATCTACAATTCTAAGTCAAAATTGTTTTTTATTACTGTTGAAATTATTTGCAAACACTGAAGCAGACGACATTTGACCACCAGCTGGTTTAATGGGGAAAGGGTTAAACATGACTTCCAACACAGAGAGTAAAGGATGCTTCAGAGGGCTGGATCACCAACAAGGGACAATATGGTACTCAAATGTTCTCACAGAAAAACATTTAGAGAATAAAAGTGCAGTGTACAAGACAAATAACATCCATGATCAGTCTCCTTTTTTCCTAAGTTTCAAATAATTCATCTTGGATAATTTTTTTTTTAGTGTATGGAACATATGTTGGCTTTCCCTTGATAGGAAAAAAATCAGCCCCTCCCCCCCCCCCCCCCCCCCCAAGACAACATTCCTGAAGCACAGTAGCATGATACCCACAAAGGTGGGTATACCTGAAAAAACTGAGTTGCACGTAGGGAAAAAAACCTGAAACTTCCTCACTTGTTCTGGTCTATAAGTACTCACGGGTTTCAGATCTCTGTGTGCGTAACCTTTTTCATGAATATATGACACTGCTGCCACTATCTGCCTGAAGAACACTCGTGCTTCCTCTTCTGATAACCGATCTTTCGCCACAATATAGTCAAATAACTCTCCACCTGGACAATACTGAAAATACATTGTCATAACATTATTGTCTTTCATTTAAGCTTATGCATGTAGGAGTTTTCTTCATTTGAATACAGGTTCCATTGAAAATATTCTTTTGTGGTAACATATATGGACTTTTTAACTTGTTCAATAACGGAATGACAAGCCAAATTTTATGAGCTGATTGTGATAGACAAGTTGTTTATATGATGGAAGTAATTAACATGCAAGACATTGCAATAAATAAAGAGACAACCCAACCCCACAACCCCCCCAACACACACATTTTTGAACACCTTTTCTCCTTCATTTACTCTTTACTTGAATAGTTGCAGATGTCACCCTGAGAATATATTTTATGTATGTACAACGTTCCAAGTCAATGCACAATCATAAACCATTAAGTTGAGTAGCCTATGTACTACAAGTCAGGGACCAGTCATTTATTCATCATCTTATAAATTGTACAGAATTTCCTCATAGACTTGCTCCCTCCATAAAAGTGTACTATACAGCTGATGATCCTATCAAAGACCCCGGGACTCCCCCATTAGTAATTACTGCCTGTCATCAGAGAAGAGCCTCTCAGCTTGCCTGATAGGTGGAAGCATACCTCAAGCACCATGAAAAACTTGTCTTCTGTCTCTATGACTTGGTACAGCTTACAAATGTGTTGGTGGCAAAGCTCCTTCATTGCTTCAATTTCTGTCCGAACTCTGGGTAAGTCATCCTGAAATGTAAGAATACAGCATACATGTATATATCTACAACAATTTCAATTCAATGATGTTAACTGTTTAATTTTCAAAGGGAGCAATATGAATCACATAACATGTCCACTTGTTCTAATTGATGTATTGTCTGATAACATTTTGTAATTTCAAGATATTCAGTACATGCAGTGTACAAACTACAGCATAATGATGTGCCACTTTGATAGTAAAACTTAGAGGGCCTCATTTTTTAAGTACGTTTCTGTAAGGTACAGGAGTCAATTCATCTTAATATAATTGCTAGGGGTTAAGTAATCATCTTGCCTTCAGACCCTAATGCTCGACAGAAATTTGAAGGAAAAAAAGTATAATTTCAGTTATCCTAGCAAAATGAAACTTTAACCCTTTCTCCCATGGACCTGCTCTGGGACAACACCTTCCTTTGACAAGGCTTCAGTGAGAACAAACAGCAAGTAAAGCTGCCGACTTTGGGCATGTCATCCTGCTTGGTTTCACAAGAAATTCACACTCAAAATGTCTTGTATAATGAGAAACTTAGGTCTGCGCCAAAAATGTTCATCATCCAGATAGCACACAGCACATCATCTGCCAGCTTTTGGCCAGTTTGAGGATGAAACAGTTAATGTCTCTTCTTTTCAGTATCATAGGGTATTCATTAAAGCTGTCTCTTTATGGTGAAATCCTTAACGCAGCACTTCTCCCTTATGAAAGGGAGTGGGAAAGACAAAAACATTCGTTTTCACTCTTTTCCCACCACTTCTGTTCTAGTAAGGGAAAATCTCTTTCTCCACTTTTTCCACTCAGATTGCCCAAGTGTACCTGGATGTAACATGTTGCCTGCTCTCATCCACACCCAACATTTTAAAGCAGGCCATAAAAGAGACCCATCAGAGTAGCATGGCCCAGTCAAATGGCTAACCTTCCTTGGGGCTGGACACATGGCATCTAACCTATACCAAGGAAAGCTCTTAACTCTTTCAAGGCCAAATTTTGGACTGAGGTAACTGTTTTTGGCGGCACACATTGGTCACAATACGTGCCAAGAAAAGCTGTTGATTGGGATAATCTCTCTGGAACTATAGGCATACTGGTACTTGAATGAAAGTTCTCTTTACATGGAATACCAATCTGGGATCCTTGTGATAATTCAGACTAGTTTGACTTGGGGATGGTTCAACATTATCATCATTTTTAAATATTAGTACTTAGGGTTTCATGACCTCCCTCCCTCCACGCAACTTACTACTTAAAAAATATGATCTTCCAAGAAATAATACCAAAATACATGTACTACAAATTTTGGGTTATAAATGACCATCATTTTCCATTATTTGTAGAAGTGTACAGGTCCATTTACCCCCCCCCCCTTGCATACTGAAAATACTAATTAAAAAGCAATTAAAATGTTGAACCATCCCTTGAGTAGAGACTTAAGTTGCGCTTGGAACTGAAAGAGTTAACATGCTAACAAGAAAAGGGACGAGTATGGCAGAGATCATGGATTCACCACGAAAATCTTGCACATTGAAAGACACAGATGTTTGGTGTACATTTGTGGCAGCTAAGTAGACCACATGAGACACTTCTGTCATCAGATGGTGCATATCAATGGTTATTAAAGACAACACTGGCCACATGTCAAAGTTCTAATCTTCAACAGGAGGTCCTCTAAGCAATTACTAATGGCCCCAATTCAAGATATCTTTGGCAAAGTTGAACAGCACCTGGACCAGACCTTAGCCGCAGACATGGCCTTTCCAAGGGGCAAGAGGTTGAGCACAACTCAGAGGGCAAAGAGACTGTTTGCCCCCTCCAAGGGGGCCAACAGTCTTTTCACCCTCCATCTCATTGCACACTCAACCTTTTGCCCCTTGAAAAGGCCATATGTCTGCAGCTAGACCAAACCTGTAACAGCCATTTTAATACTAAACATCGGCGCCCACTACCCAACATTTTAATTGTAACAATTCAATGAAGTGCAAACTAGAAATAAATTATTATTATCTACACAATACACCATTTCTTTGATCCAGAGATGCTTACAGAGTAAAATACATCTCTGATGCAAAGTGCACCTGATTCAGGTGTGAGGTGTTTTTTTTCCCAATATTCTTTCTTTGTTCCTTGCCTGTCTTTTCACTTTAGTTTTATGTCAGCTTAAACTCAGACACCATTCGAAACAGAAACTTCAAACTTGGCATGGATATAGCTCGTATGGTGACGTTTCACATATCATTCAGAATGGTCCAACTGGTTACTTTTGCAAATTATGGCCATTTGAAAACTTAAATCCCTTCTGGTTTCCAAAGTATTCAACATAGAGGCCCAAACCTTGGTTCTATTGGTGTATTTGTTGGCACTGTGCATCTTTTGCACACATTACAGCAGTCGTAGAGTTTAAATTCATGCTAATCATGGACACTTCAAAATTCAGTATATGTATCTCCAAAACTGTAATAGATAGAGGTGCAATTATAACTTCAATTTATAGATTTGTGCTGCAGGAGCATTCACTGAAACACAAACAAAAGTTGTAGAATTTTAATTTACGCTAATTATGGGCGCTGGAAAAGTTTGAATGTTGAACATCTCCAAAACTATAACAGGTAGAGATGCCATTGTAACTTCAATTTGCAGGTTTGTGCTCTAGGCACATCCATAGAACCACGAAGAAAAGTTGTAGAATTTTAATATATCCTAATCAGAACACTTAGTTAATTTAAATTCCCAATATTTTTAAAACTATTAAAGATAGAGGTGCCAGTTCAACTTCAGTTTATAGGTTTGTGCCATATGTGCATCCAATGTACATGTACCACAAATAAAGTTGTAAATATTTAGTTTACATTGTATATTAAACTGGGGCACTCGAAAAGTTTGAATAATGAATATCTTCAAAGCTATGATATGTAGAGGTGCCATTCCCAATTTAATTCACAGGTTTGTGCTGAAACTGCATCCAATACACCACAAACAAAAGTTTCATTTAAGTCTATGCAAGTTTTGGAGGCACACACACAGATTTGCTTTGGTGCAAATCTTCTTTTCTAGTTTTGTTGGGGTAGCTGGGGGGGGGGGAGATGTGGTTTCATCGTACAGACCTTTTGAGAAGTTTCCAACATTTATGAGAGAATTTTACAATGTATGACATATATGCATTTTTATCACTATTATAATACAACTAAATCATCTGACATTGAGATCTCCAATTTTACACAGCCTTTTTTGATGAAAATGTGGCACAACTGAACTAATTTAATGTTTCTGTATGGGAAATAAGACATAGTATGAAAAAATGGAAAATCCTGAGTGACCTAAGGCAGCAGACATCTCTGTTGATGATTCAAAATATTTGTCAATACAACAAAAATTAAAAAATTAAATCTTCGACCAAGTGGTTACAATTCTGTCAAACAAGTATCAGGGAATTATGAACTAGGCTTAAATATGTATCAAAGATACAAACCCCTAAAGTTTTCTTGTCCATAATTTTGATAGCAACCTTGTCTCCTGTGAGTGCATGGTAGGCCAGCTTAACCTTGGCAAAGCCACCTGTAAGGAGAAACAAACACATGTTGATGGTTTTGAATAACCATATGCCACAATAATGACAAACAAAATACTCTTTGTGACACACACAACTGCCTGGCATCTAGGTGTGGGTTACAGTGACCCGTCTAAGCAAACTTATTGTTGCTGCTATATCACTGTCACTGTATCTGTCAGTCAACACAATGAAGGTGACTGACCTTGCCTGCTTAACTGACTCACAGCACTGCTGACTTCTGGCTCATGCAGACAGCTATCTCTTCCTTGTCTTCACTTCCCAATATTGTAGGCACTTAAAGGCTAAGCAGGCAAATTTGGCCAACCAGCAATACAATATGTATGCAGACCTGACATGGCCGTCATTTGTGAAATGTACATGTATTCAGGTATCTTAATGTTTTGAAACATTGTACATGTAAGTCAGTCTGTTGTGCAATTTACATGTATTCAGGTCTCATAATGTTCTAAACATTGTTGGTCTGTCTTCGCAGGCAAGATAATTTAATTTGTATGTTCATAGGGAAAAAGTTGAATAAATAAACAGGATCAGTTTTGACTGAAACTGATCATATTGACAACTTTTTTCACTGCAGGGTACTTTAGTACTGACCATATCTTGTTCTTCAAGTGGTTCTGATTGTTATCTGTCAGCAGATTGAAATTTTCTCCCATAATGGATGTGCTTTGAGCAACCAAATATGTTTTTGTGTTGTGTTGTGTTGTGTTGTGTTTTGTTTTGTTTTGTTTTGTTTTTAACTCATTGTGTTGAAAACTTTTTCAATGCACTGTATTTTCTCTCTGTCTTTAATAACAGACCAAGCCTAGTTGTTTACATGTTTCAATTGATATGTGTGTGCAGACTGAACACTGCCAGAATGGACAAATTTTCATTAGCCAAATACAGGTTTGTAAGTTGTTACCTGAGCCAATGGTCTCCCTCAGGTGATACAGTCCCTTCAGTGCTGGATAATGCGACATTTTACCCTCTCCTCGTCTCCAGGACAAACCCTGCAAATAAACGTGTTATGTATTAATTGTGTTCTCACACATGGAAAAAAATTATGAAATCTTAATATATGTACTACTGACAGTTGCTTTATTTTCAGATTTTTTTGAGATCAACTGTGTCAGGAAATTGAAAATTACCAAAATTACCACAAAATTCTTGAACTTTGAGTTCTTTCTTTCAAAATTTCCACCCTAAAATGAGCTTTTTTTTTTTTACAAATGCATGCATTTCAGTATGCAGGTTCCATATATCTGTTTTCTGAGATACATTTGAGAGTTCTCTCTTTTGATTTTGTAAAAGTGCCAGAAATAAAACCAGTTTGCAGTACTTATGCAAATGATATATAGCAATCTACTGACTATGTCCAGTCACATTGTGGTATATGACAAGTTACAATAACCTCTGAATACAAACTCTACTCCCAGCTTAGTCAATCATGTAATTATGTTCTAAAATCAGCAGGAATTAACATGTAAATAAAATAAACATGAAAACGTCTATCCACTTTTGGCACCCAATCCCTGTAGGTATATCCTGGAGTTATATGTGGCAGGTACATCATCCCCCAGCTTCTAGCAAAAAGTCACATGCAGTATATCCAAGGCTTCTTCATGTTCATACAACCACATACTGCAAATACATGTAGTTTCCCTGTGTTTGCTCAGAAACTATTAAAAATCCAGATTCTTGGCAAACAAACTCTAAGTAAAAAAAAAATTGTTACAAACTAAGTATAAGTTTCCACCTTTCCTCATTTCTGTAGCATGTTGAACAAGTTGCTCAGTTCTTGTATCTGATTCGGCTTTGTGTCATCAGTAACACACATCTACTTAACCAACAGGCTCACAAACACAGCTCTCCCAAGAGATACCTCTGCTCTGAGAACACAAGACAGGCAAAGCGCGCGGATACCCTAACCATATGCATACTGTTTCGTAAGACTAAGACAGGACATCAATGTTAAGCTGTGGTGAGGTGTGCTGCACCTGTCACCCCGGAGATCAAAGTTAAAGTAGTGCACACAGCTGACCAGTCATACGTACACGGCGGGCCAGGTGTTCACTGTGCACCAGCTGACATCTAGTAACTCCTGACAAAACCTGATTAATACTTTTGGTTTATGTGCCATGTATGATGTCTGCAGAAAAAAAAAATCCAAAAAACTGCCTCGTATCATAAGAAACCAACCACAAACATACAATAAATTTGAACCAATTTGCTTGTCACACTGATCTGAAACTTTTATACTGATCATTAGTGTCAATCACCGGCAAGTCTGGCAGCTTGTATGGCTGACCCTCTGTTTTTAAATTATTTTCTTTTAAGTTAAAGGATGACTGCGCCCACAGCCCTGTGAGTACTACTGAAGTGGTGTATACCTGTGCTGCCTACAGCAAAATTTCACAATTGCATACTTTTGAAACAGGCAAAATTTCAAAAGCTCATCCACCATTGAAGCTTGCAACTTATAAACATGATTAAAAGATAGACAACAAATTCCAAGTTGATGAAATGTATTATATGTAGGCCTACCTGCACTGTGTGATTGAATATTATACCTCATTTACCTGTGGCCTTCCAGGTGAGCACTTGGTCTGTATTTATGTTTGGCAAGTGCATCAATACATCATGCGTAGCTCACAAACTTTGGCATATTTTTGGCAATTGTTGTCCAAATCAGAGATTAGTTAAACTGCTGCATATTTATATGTGTAGACTGTTGACCTGTTCCCACACTGGGCTCTTTTGACACCAGTCCATTTGACAGATGCTGATGACGCAACAGTCTGCCTCACAGGCAAATCAACATTATGTTATGACCTTGTGTTCTGGGTAAAAAGTCAGGAAGAATACAAGAGATTTCTTCTCAGGTAAAAGACTAACCTCATGGATACGTAACATACATAACTGGTTTACATTGAACGCTGTTATAAATGTGCCTGTACTTTACTATCATCAAATATATCAAGTATAATATAGATGTTATTTCATATCGTGTACATTTCAATATCTACATATACACATGTTATCTCTATACAGTTATGTCTGTGAGTAACTGGTATGTATAGTTCATAAACAACAAAAGGGAGGGAGGGAGGGAGAGAGAGAGAGAGAGAGAGAGAGAGAGAGAGAGAGAGAGAGAGAGAGAGAGAGAAAGAGAGAAAGAAAGAGAGAGAGAGAGAGAAAGAGAGAAAGAAAGAAAGAAAGAAAGAAAGAAAGAAAGAAAGAAAGAAAGAAAGAAAGAAAGAAAGAAAGAAAGAAAGAAAGAAAGAAAGAAAGAAAGAAAGAAAGAAAGAAAGAAAGAAAGAAAGAAAGAAAGAAAGAAAGAAAGAAAGAACATGTGCCATGTGTTTCTCAATGCTTAAAAAAAGAGAGATAGGAAAAAAAGCATCCTGGAACCTTCATGCTTGTCTCACATTTTTGAAAGCAAAAGAGACTGTGATGGCGCGGTCAGCACTGTCATAAAAATGTTAGTCTGAAGCTGAATGACTGAGAGACCAATCTTCCTGGAATTTGGCAGGTATCTTCAATGTCTTGTCTCACTGACATATATGTATGTATCAACAAAAAAGAAAAAGAAAACAAAAACAGTTGCTGGGCCAAGGTCACAGAGGTTAAAGCTCAATATCACTGTGCACGTCACAATCAACAGCAATCAATTTGACGGGGGGGGGGGGGGGGGGGGGGGGAGAGAGAGAGAGGTTGTCTGCAGGCTTTCAAAATGTATCCCGTGGTTAAGTCTCAGGTGGATATTACATGTACTTAGTATTAATTTACATCACTGACATGCATTCTGTATCATTTTATTATTTTTCATTGATTAAAAATTAACTAAAACCAAAATCAAAACTAAAAACAAAACATAAAAAAACAAACAAAAAACAAAAACAAACAAAAAAAACTTCAAATACCACATTTTCTTGTGCCTTTGACTGCTGCATTTATAACATTTGGTACATGTATGAGGTTTAAAATTTAACCTGTGGCTTGTGGAATTAATATATTTACACACATTGCCTTGAATTTTATACTTCATTAATTTTCTTTTACTTTACAACTGTATGGATTTCAAACAGGAAAAGCAAAGACAGAAGGTTCTCACATCCCTCCTGCAGAGGGCACTGCAGTCAGGAGGGCCAAAGTGGTATATTACCATAACTTTTCATTGTAAATAAACTTACAACTAAGCAACTTATAAACCACTGCATTAGAAACATCAAATGTATAACCATGATAACGAATATGATCCTAAAAATTTATTTTATTAGCTTCAAAAGTAACCAGCTTATCGAAGCATTTCTTTAACATACAAATCAATGGGAATACACAACCCACATGTACATGTTTGTGTCCTGCAGAATTTTGTGTATTGGGTTGTGTATTCAGCTGAATATTCATGAAATTGCAAGTCAGGACCTCTCCTATTGAGACTGATCAAGCAGTTAGTAAAAACTATATAATGTACATGTATATGCATATGTGGGTAACACAGACCTACAGTACTTTTCATGCTAAAAGATAGCAAGTAGCATTTCTGGTTGACATGAATAGTGACAGGCAGTTTTGTTGTTTTCCAAAATGTCGCATCAATATGTGATGCTCTTCTGCTGCTCAAACTGTAATGATTTCATATTATCATAAATTTTATGACAATGTGATACCTATACATTAAGAATGATAAGCTCATAAAAAAAGGAAAAAGAAAAGTCTGTTAAAATTGCTAGAATACAAAATACAACATGCACATGTTGATTCAGGGATAGATCTTGATTTCAGTATCAATAAGTAGCTAAAATTAAAAATACTGGTACCTATTATTTAAGACCACCCCTTCTGCCAGCCAAAAATGGTCACATGTACATGTACATGTACACTGTACAAGGTAGTTTTCAATTGGAGGTAAATTTAGAGACAATCTAGATAGTTGTGCCATCAGAAATGTGGTCACAAAAGCCAGGTGGTCTCTCACTCACAGCAGTGGTCTTAAATTCCAGGTACATGTACCACTGTAAAGGCATAATTAGTAACCTTTCTGCCCTGACCCTGTAATTCAATTTAAGCTATTAGTATTTTACCTATTTACGCATTTCTTTTACCTAATTCAAGAACCATTAGCACTTGGCTAATGGTCCGAGTGGTCCCTGTAGATAACATATTGTGCTATGATTGTATGATCATGTTCATGCAGCAACAAAACATCCCACAAACATACACTGTATCATGCATATGGTTCTCTTCTGAAGGGGTCCATCATATTCTCCTTTGTGAGTCCCCTAGCTCCCCCTCCTACTTCACACTCAGGGGGAAAAAATCATTGTTGCTTAGTAGTGAATAATAATACAGTGAAAACTCATTATAATGACACCATCTGTTCCCAATGAAATGTGTCAGATAACTGAATATGTCAGATAAGTGAATCAAATAACAAAGAAAATAAACTTTTTCCCATGAAAATTTGTCATTACATTGAATATGGCGGATATCTGAGTGTCACTATAATGAGGTTTCACTGTAGTAGGGCTTTCATTTGAGAAAGTAGGGGGGGGCTGTATGAATAATATTACTTATAGATACCAAGCAAAGAAATTTGAAACTTGGAAAAAAAGGGCTGATGAAACAGAATTCCTTTGTTGATGAAATGGAAAATCATTAAGTTCAGATATGAACATGGGACCCTCAGAAATAGTGTTCTATCACAATATGTACATATATACTAAGAACACGAGTGCAATGTCAGACGGTTGAAGGTTATTTGTAGGACTGTCATGGACAGTCCAATGAGGGAGCAGTTTCCTGGAGAAACGTGCAGCCTCTGTCACATTGTGTTTTCATGATTATAAAATTAATACGCGGTGCTAATTAATACTTAGGCTAAGCACCATGTCCAACCAGGGAGCAGTTTCCTGGAGAAACATGCAGCCTCTGTCACATTGCGTTTTCATGATTATAAAATTAATACGCGGTGCTAATTAATACTTAGGCTAAGCACCATGTGCCCTTTTTACTCCAGGTGGCAACAGCTTGTCAGGATTGAAACAGGTGGGAGGTTTTACCTGTTGTATTGCCAAGTCTGATACATAATGCCATATAATGCGCAATATGTGTATAGGACATGATGTAACTGTAATTAACAGTATAATGCATAGCACATGGGTGTCCAGGCTTAAACATAAAACCTTTTCACTTTGAACAGAGATGTGAAGTATATGAAAGGTGAGTCAACTTGCCAACTGATGCACCTGTCCAAATTTCCACAACTCACGCTCACGGTCAGCTGCAGCATCAGCAGCAAATGCTGTGACATTGTCAGAGTTTCTTACCTGGTATGGTGTCAAAAGAATGTAGCAAGACTAGGGTCTACTATGGTGACACTGTAAAATTTGTAAATTACCCAAATAAAGAGAAAACAAGAGGACTGTGACAGTCCTGTGCTTACACGACCTTGCATGCACAGACTGAAGTGGTCCTATGATCTTTGGAATAATATCACGGTCACCTTCCTTTCAAACCATCATTGCCGTTTGCAATATCAAGGTCCACAATAACACAGTTCTGAAGGCATAATTTTTTAAAATAAAAACTGACATGATCCACTACAACCAAGATATGAGCCATTCTGTCAGTTTGACCTTTTGCGGTCACTCAAGGTAAAAATAAACAGCACTTGCTATTAAAAGAAACCACACAGGCACTTTCCTGCTAGTTTTTACCATGGGCTTTAACTACCATTATTTGGTACAAAATCAGTGATTCCACAAAGAAATTGGAAATTCTATCCACAGTACAACAAAAATCAAAATAAGCATGCATATGCTGGGTTTAATTTAATCAACAAACCAATAGTAGTACATAGCAATTTGCAAATCAAAATATGGCATATTGCTCTGATTTTTTTTCCCCTTTGTATCACTTTTTGACCATGTCAGTGATGTGTATTTCTGTAAGTGCACCCTTTCTAGTTTGTGAAAGTAAATGCCTGGGCTGGCACCTGACAAGTCACTGGGCAGTTAGCCACAGGGTGATATAAGTGGGATTTGGCTAAAGATATTTTACTATTTTTGAGCCAAACTGACAAAACATAATTTAAATTTCTTTAGTTTGGATCAAATATTTTGACTTCACTAAGTAACTACTAATTGAAAAATTGAAGATATATTTATACCAGTCTTGTTAAGTTAAGCATATATCCTTAACTAACTTTTTCATAAACACGAAGACTGTGTAAGTCCTGTGCTAAGCTGATCTTACATGCACAGACTGATTTTCTATTGCAATCCCCTTGACTTACATGGTAATCAATCAGAATACTTGCATTAACCATGTTAAGTTGTTAACCGACAAGAATATGAACTGAAAAATTTGTTTAAAATCAGGGATCCAGAATATCACCAGCTATATTAACAACTGTGTTTAACCCTCCCATAAGCTACCTTTTCATCAAGTTTCAGAAGAATATGAGCACTGTTTTTTGAAGAAATTGTCAAAGGTAGCAGTTTCTGTGAACTTGGGATAGGACAAAATAGGAAGACCTTGACAAATCAAAGGTACATCCCTACCAAGTTTGACATAGTAATCAATAGGAAAGGTGCATTTACAGATAAATACCCCAAAATCTTTTTAAAAATTCACACCTGGTGTACAACTTTGTTTGACCTTTTAACCAGGAACGTATCCACCAAGTTTCAGCTTAATCTTAGAGACCATTCTGGAGAAGTCAGGGTTTCCGCCAGAGGGTAAAACAGGTAAAGTAGCATACCCTAAAAAATTTTAAGGGTATTTTTGCTTACCCTAAAATTTTGGTAAAAAAGTACAATTTTAGCATATATTATCCCACAATACCCCATAAATCTTCATTGTCAGACTTTTCACTTTGAAATATGAGTAATAGAGTACCCTAAAATTTCACTCTGGTAGAACCCCTGGAAGTTAAATAGCAAAAACTGACAAAAAATCATTAAAAAATAGAAAAAAAACTACAGCACCACCTGGTGAACAAATTACGAACTAAGAGTGTTGCTGTGTGATATCCGTGCAATTGTGTAAGTGGTTTTGGAGAAAATTTTTAAAGATTTGACATGACCACTTGAACAAACTTGGTAGAGACCCACCCACGGTACATAGCATGACTACTTGGACAAACTTGGTAGAGACCCACCCAAGGTACATGGCTACCAAGTTTGAAGTGAATTGGTTGATGGTTTAGGAGAAGAAGTCGGAAATGTGAATTAGCATAACAATGCCCATTGACTTACTAACATAGTAATCAATACGAAAGGTGAATTTACCGACATGTACCCAAATTGAAAAAAAAACGTTCAGAGAAGGGATTACCCTCGGCTCGCACAACCTTTTTATCCTCAATTCTGCATTTTTTTTTTTTTTTTGGTGAGACTCTGCAATGGAATACTTAACATACAATTTCTATATTGTTGTCTATGAAATGAAAGAGCACTTTTAGATGTGTTCTTGGGGCAGGTCCTAGTGACAGAGACCACTGTATTGTGTGTCACTCATACGGCCATCAAATACATACTTCAAAATTTTCATAACAAGTTTAAAAATAACTAGAACAGACTGATTTTCCGACAGAAAATCAAATGTCTTCCGGTGGAACACCTACGTCTCTGAATAAGATACAGGTGATAACAAATTACAAATAACCAAGTTTGCTTGAAAATTACAATCCTATTTTAGCTCTCACCTAGATACATTATTCTAGCAATTTTAATCAAGTTCTTCAAGACTTCTTGCAGAAAAACCAATTTCACATAAATGACCCTGTGACCTTGAAAATTAGGTCAAGGTCACCCAACTACGATCCAATTGTGGATCTCACCTTGATGCATTATCCTTCCAAGTTTCATCAAATTCCATCAAGTTCTTCAAGACTTATAGCACAGAAACCTATTTCATAAAACTAACCCTGTGACCTTGAGAATTTAGTCAAGGTCACCCAAATATGATCCCAACCTAGGCCTTGCCTAGATATATATTCCTACCAAGTTTCATCAAGTTCTTCAAGACTTATTGCAAGGAAACCAATTTTATATAAGTGACTCTCTGACCTTGAAAATTAAGTCAAGGTCAGCCAAATACAATCCAAACCTTGGTCTTGTCAAGATACATAATCCTACCCAGTTTCATCAAATTTCATCCTGTTCTTCATGACTTATCGAACGGAAACCAACTTCACATAAGTGACCCTGTGACCTTGAGAATTCGCTCACGGTCATCCAAATACAATCCCAACCTAGGTCTTGCCTAGATATATAATCCTACCAAGTTTCATCAAATTCTGTCAAGACCATCAAGACTTATCGCATGGAAACCAAGTGTTGAAGAACCTGAACAACAACAACAACAACACCAAGCAGAAGAAGCGGAAGAAGCCGGCACTAAAACAATATGTCCCCCGGCTTCCATCGGGAGACATAATGAGAGGAAGCTGGTTTTCAGCAGAAATGTGGTGCACTATGATGTGCATCTCTGAAAAAAAAAATGGTGAAGCTGCGTTGGATCAATGTTGAGATATTAAGGTAACGTTGTCCCCTTGTGCACCACTTAGACGGCCTCCAAAGAAACACTTGAAAGTTTCATAAAAAGTTAATAAATACAAAGAGGGAGCTGCTTTTAAATAGCGTTCTGGTCCATCATAAGATACATCTCTGACAGAAATTTAGTAAAGCTTTGGTCAATATTTTTTGAGATATTGTGGTAACTTCAGGGTTGATGCCATTCAGATGGCTTTCAAATAAATATATTCAAAGTTTCATAAAAAGTTTCAAAATAATCAGAGGATGCTGGTTTTCAATGGGATTCTGGTCCATCATAAGATACATCTCTGACAAAAATTTGGTAAAGCTGTGGTCAATAGTTTTCGAGATATCGCGGTAAAGTTGTCCTGGTTGACCAAATACATTAAAAGTTTCATAAAAAGTTTTAAAATAAACATAATAAGCTGGTTTCAATAGGAACCTGGTCCACATAAGGTCCTTCTGTAACAAAAAATTTGGTACACCTATGGTGAATATTTTTGTCGATATTGCAGTAACCTCCACAAGACGGAAGGACGGACGACAAAAGGGGACAACAATACTCTCTGGCACATTATGCACAGAGGATAAAAATCGTTAAAAAAAGGTAATCCACAGCAGTGCCACTTCGTCAACAACTTTGTTTAACCCTTCGACAAGGAACATATCCACCAAGTTTCAACTTAAATCTGATTGATGGTTCTGGAGAAATCGAAAATAGCAATAATACACAAAAAATCATAAAAAAATTAGAAAAAAATTGCAGCACCACCTGGTGAACAAATTAAGAACTAGGAGTGTTCCTGTGTAATCTCAAAGCAATTGGGTGAGCGGTTTCGGAGATTATTTAAGGCTTGCCCCCAAAAAGACCAAAAAAATTCATACAACATAAAAAAAAAAATCACTGGAGCATGACCATAATTTGAACACACTTGATAGAGGCCTACCCAAGGCACATCCCCACTAAGTTTGAAGTGAATCTGGCTGACGTTTTTGGAGAAGAAATCAAAAATATGAATTGTAGACAGACGACGGACAACAGACATGTACGGACAACAGACCCTCACAAAAGCTCAGCTGACTGACAAGTCAGCTGAGCTAAACAAAATTATGAAAAATATTCAAAATTACAGGAGTATAATCATTTGAACAAACTTGGCAGACACTCACCCAAGGTTCATCCCAACCAAATTTGAAGCGAGTCTGTTGAACAGTTTTGAAAAAAGTTGAAATGTGACTTTCCATTGCAATCCCCATCAACTAACATGGTAATCAACAGGAGAGCATGCTTTCACTAACAGGAACCTGAACCAACAAATTTGTTAAAATTAGGGATCCAGAGTATCACCACCTTGTTTACAAACAACTTTGTTTAACCATACTAAGTTACATTTCCACTGAGTTTCAGAACAATGAGTGACATTTTTGGAGAAGTTAAAAATAGCAAAAATACACAAAAAGCAGCACCACTTGTTGAACAAATTAAGGCCTGGGGATCTCCAGAAGTGTAAGCATGCACTTTTAAAGCAATTAGCTTTGCAGTCTCAGAGAAGAGGCTTTTTTTATTTAGGTTTCCCCAAACAAATTAACAAACAAGAGGGCTGTGTGAACAGCCCATGCTCAGCTGACCTTAAGATTCATCACACTTGTGGCTATGTAAACTTGGGATCTGAAAAAGGTCACCCATGTACTGAGTAAGTCTGACACTTAAGGAAGAACACTAACATACATGTGCAACATCAAGGTCCCAGTTCAAGTAGTTCTCAAGTTATAGTGAAAAGTAAAATTCATATATGTTGCACTGTAATCCCACAAATGAGGTCAAAGGTCACTCATGTACGGTCTACATGTGATCTTCATAGCAAGAACATTAAGATATGTGCAACATCAAGGTCCTAACTGAAACAAATGAATAGTAAATTCATGTCAGTTGTCCTGTGACCTTGGGAAGGATGTCAATGTCCAAAAATCACTGGAGCATGACCATTTGCACAAAATAGGTAGACACTTATCAAAGGTACATCCCTACCAAGTTGAAAAAATATGGGGAAAAATATGAAAGTTTTAACCATTGCAAGAAATTCCCATGTTAAACTTTCCTATTAAAACTTTTTGTTTAAGATTTTCACCAAAAATCACTGCAGCATGACCCTTCAAACTAACTTGGATAGAGACCTACCCAAGGTACATTGCCACCATGTTTTAAGTCAATCTGACTGACAGTTTCTTCAGAGAAGTCCAAAATGTGAATTAGCATTTTAACGCCCATTGACTTGCATAGTAATCAATAGAAAAGATGCATTTACCGATAAGTACCCGAATTGAAAAAAATCATTAGAAATCAGGAATCCACAGCAGTGACACCTAGTGGACATCTTTATTTAACCATTTCAAAAGGAACATATCCACCAAGTTTAAGCTTGATCTGAGCAACGGTTCTAGAGAAGTCAAAAGTAGCGATACCACACAAAAAAATTTAAAAAATAAGAAAATTGCAGCACCACCTGGTGAACAAACTAAGAACTTAGAGTCCCTAGGAGTGTTCCTGTGTCATATCAAAGCAATTGGGTGTGCGGTTTCAGAGAACAAGATTTTTTAAGATTTGCCCCAAAAGAGAACAAAAATAATTCATAAAAAAAATCACAAAATCATTGAAGCGTGACTATTTGAACAAACTTGGTAGAGACCCACCCAAGGTGCATTGCCACCAAGTTTAGTAAATATGACAAGTCAGCTGAGCTAAAAATTCACACACAAAAAAATCACTCAAACGGGACCATTTGATAAAGTTGGTAGAGATCCATCCATGGAACATTGGCACCAAGTTTAAAGTGAATCTGCATAACAGCTTTGGAAATGTCAAAATTGTGAATTGTGGACAGACGACTGAGTCTCCTAAAAAGCTCAGCTGACTAATGAGTCAGCTACATGTAGGCTATAAACCTGGGGACTTATGAGCCTTGATGACATAATCTGGCCTCTCATATGGTCAGTTCAAACCCATTTGGCAGGAGTCTTGCACTGTTTGGCTTTTAAACTTTTTGGCTTTTTCAACAGAAAGTTGGCATGTTTTGAAACATCTCTGCCAACATAAGTGAAATATTTGCTTTTTTCATAAGTAAATGAATAGTCCTTCCCTGTTTTGTTTTGTTTTCACTGCTAAACACAAGCAAGACAATTATTTGAGGAACAAAAAGGCAAAATTAGTGTTATAATAGCACTTTTTTTCTTCAAAGCTGATTCCTGAGGGCACAAATTGGTCATAGAAGCAACAGCAGTTTAAAATAGAATCGAATCTTAAGCTCTGAAATAAACAATGGAAAAAAGAATCGGTGATACTGCTGCATATAAATTTCCCACTTTTTTTTCATTCAAAGAATCATGAACTGCATGTCCACACACAAGTATGTGTACATGTGTTTTGATGCTGGATACCAACCTCTCTTAGAGTCTACATTTTGACTTAGTAAATACACATGTACCCCAAAATCTAAATATTTTTACTGGGTGCCCAGACTATCTAGTGTCTTTGGCATTGCCCAGGTTTACTGTACATGTATTTGCTATTTTCTTTTTTATGATGAATTGGTTTGAAAAGTATTCCCTTTGGTATTTCTAAAGAGGCATGATGGAGCAAACAAAACCAGTATTTTCACTCACAAGCATACAAATCAACGGTAATCAGTCTATTCATTGAATACACTTGCAAAAGCTTCAAAGACATAACTGTGTATTCTCTGAACAAGGCTCCACAATTCGCATGTCCTATTATCCAGGACAAGCAAAAGTTCAAAGAAATAGCATGCAAAAGATCGGGGCACTTGCCCCCCCCCCCCCCCCTGGACTTCAAAGAGAATTGTAGACCCCGTGAAACAATGCAACAGACAATACATGTATTTGCATCCAGTTGCTTTTGGGCAATTTGAGAAGGTAAGGGTTAAGTTACAAGCTGTAAGATGTCTGTCAGCTTAAGAAAATCTGGAATGTTTCACTGTCGTTTGGGGCTCCTACACGCAGCAATTTACATGACACATGACTGAAAACCATAACGGTAAGTCCCACACTGTAATCAGTAATCCATATTGCTTTTAGAGGGACCTCTTGCAGGTAAATGCCTGTCATCTCACACCTCCAGAATCAGTTGCTCAACACCTGATGCTACTTAACAAATAAAGCATCTTAAGTTATCCTTCCTCTTTTTCTTCTGCACTGGACAGTGAAATAAAATTATACATCAGGTATCTTCTCAAATGTACATGCAAAATTTTTGCATGAGCCTGACAAAGAAAAAAACCACTGTAAAATCTCTCCCCACAACCCCCCGTTTCAAAATGCCTATTTTGGAAGTATCAGACCAAAAGAAGCACATTTACTTTGGATGGTGCTTGCTATAACCCATTTATGGAGTTAAGCTATACAGCTAATTACAACATTTTAGCCATATTGGGTTTTGACCTTTGAACTTCTTAAGTTTTGATCATATGTTCCAATTTCACCATGTAATACCAGCCTACTGATTGAAATATTTTGAGAATCAGTCTGGCTGAACAAACCACAGAGCTCTGTTTTCTTCTATTCATGAAGGAGAAAAGCAAATTGCGGTAAAGGAGGACATCACTACCTGTCCATCCCGATCTACCCTAAATCTTATGGGATGTTTCACCGATACAAAACTACAATGTGACAGAAAATACAGAAATTCCTCCCACAAAAGGAAAATATTCATTGCTCAATGTCATGTCGGATACCTCAACTCAATGTAGATTTAAATGAAATACAAGAAGTTAAACTCACTTTCTTCCAAAAAGTTTAAACAAAATTCACTGAATTTAGTGAATTCTCTAAAAAGACTCAAGTCTGCAAAAAATTTAAATTTAAATAGACAGCAGTGCCTTGAACTAAATACCTCCATTTATTTTGCAGAGTGAACAAGAAGCCTTTCTTAGAATCCCATTATATCTTTTATTGTTTCATACTGTGACATTTATTTACATTATTTATTGATAAAGCATACTTGTACCTCAGGAAAATATATGCCAATCTGTCTGTCTGTCTGTCTGTCTGTCTGTCTGTCTGTCTGTCTGTCTGTCTGTATGGGACCACTCTGACCATTAGCCAATACGCCAAATGCTAATCAGGGTTCGAAATAAGCACCAGCCACCAGCCAAATGTTGGTAAAAATTCTGCCTGCCAAGTGGAGATTTTACCTTGCCTAGTGTATATGTGTCTCAGTATATATGTATTTTAATGGTAAAACTGAAGTTAACATACCAAATACATGTATTTGGGTTTGTAAGCACTGTGACTGGTGACCGAAAATGTTCATTTTGAGGACTGCTAATGTTTCTTGAATTTGGCTAAAGAAATATTTAAATGGCTAAAATATTTTAAATGAACAATAATGAAGGGCCAAGACTGATATTTTTGTTAATTATGTCTACATTTCCAATTTTAGCTACATATATTTGAAGTCTAGATCTGTCTATATATATATATATATATATATATATATATATATATATATATATATATATATATATTCAGTGCTGTTAGCCAGAATTTGAAATCTGAGTGTCCAAAATGCTAAATTTGACCAGATTTTATGATTTCACTGTGTCTAAAAAGTCAAATGGGCAAACCATTGGCTAACATATATGATATACAGAGAATCTTATATGGCTGAGAGTGAGCTTCTATTTTTCTCTCACGAGGGATTGTCGGTGCATGGGCGGGGAAAATCATGAATAACCACATGCACAGATCATTCCTTATTTTCCCCACCAACAATGAACCCTCATGACAGAAACATAGTATGTAACTCACTCTCACGCCACGCAACACTTTGTTAAATACATAAATCTGGCCTACGGTTTTGAAGAAGTCAAAATATGAACCATTGCAGACCCCAAACTGATTAACATGGTAATCATTTTAAATGCAAAAATCACCACCACCCCACCCACCACCCCAAAAAAAAAAAACAAAAAAAAAAAAAACAAAACATTAACTAGAGTGAAGTGTCATCTAGCGATGATATGATAATATAGTACCACGTCCAAGATCACTTATAAATGAGCCTCCATGAAGAGTGTATCCCCAAGGCATTTGGCATGGTTTGAAAATGGGGACCACATATAAACCCTAAGTTCAGCTCTGCACATTATCCTGATTTGTAAGTTTATTATTTTTTAAAAATGCATTAAAAATCAGAAAATGATAGCAGCGCCATGGTAATGTAATATGCACTAACACACATGATCATCATGTCAGTAAAATCTACGAAATTTCAAACACTTCTGCTGGAAAACTTGAGACTAGTTGAGAGTTCAGCCCCCTCCATAAATATTAACATATATGT
The DNA here is from genome assembly GCA_964020975.1 of Hermodice carunculata. Taxonomy (NCBI): domain Eukaryota; kingdom Metazoa; phylum Annelida; class Polychaeta; order Eunicida; family Amphinomidae; genus Hermodice; species Hermodice carunculata. The sequence continues at coordinate 42,565,740 of OZ026613.1, forward strand.
TTACCTATCATTTAAAAAAAATCAGAAAATGACACCAGTATCATGCCACTGTAATATGCACTAGCCTAGACCATACCAATGAAGTGTGCCAAATTTGAAAGGGATCCAATGAAAAACGAGGGACTAGTTGGGGATACAAGTTCAGCCCCATCCATAAATATGTGCATGTATATTTACTGACGATCTGTAAAATTTAAATGAATCATTTAAAATCAGGAAATGAAAGCACTGACAAGGCAATGTAATATGCACTGGCCCACATCATGCCAGTTATGTGTGCAAAGTTTGAAAAGGATCCAATGAAAATCCTGGGGAAAAGTTGTAGATACAAGTTCAGTGTTACGCACGGACGCCTGTTACTGTCTGTAGTATGTTACACTTATGTAGAAAAACATGACCCATACTCATAAATTTCAACCCAACAATAACAGCAAAAAGATTCCAGCGTTACCAAAGCATCACCATTCATCTTCCAATACTAATGTGAAGAAACAACGGATGGACAGGAGGACAGATGGGAGAATGGACATGAGGATTCCGATATACTCCCTGCGGGTGTATAAAAATCCAAAAATCATTAGACCATGACCATTTAAACACAGTTGGTAGATACCCACCCAATGTATATTCCCACCCACTTAGAAGTGAACGTGAATTAGCATTGCAACCCTCACTGACTTAAATACTAATCAACAGGAGCGCACGCAGTTTGATGTTTCAAGGTCACTCAGGTTAAAATAAACCATACAAATTGAAAGCCCATCTATAGGTACTTTGCTATTAATAACCTTGGGCCTATGATGTACCATTAAGAAGGCATAAGCCATATGTCAAACATGCTGACTCAGCTGAAACATGCAACAAGGATTTGACCTTCACCTTTGACCTGAAGGTTATGTATTATTATATGGGAAAAATTTCCCAGACCCATAGATTATCTGTACCAAATTAGAAGGCAATAGGTCAAGAGGGGACAAAATATAGGAAAATTTATACTCGGCAGCGGCGCTGGAGACGGCGGACGACGAGACTAAACACTATAAACATCCCTCTTACAGGGGATGCATATTAGGTATTCATTGCAAAAATACATGCCCTAGGCCTACTTTCAATGCCAACCTAGTGTGCCATGTTTGTTTACATTAATCATAGTTATTTTTTATGTCATGTGTGACATATAACCAAACATCCCTCACACATATTTGATTTTGTTTGTTAATGCCCTATGTCATGAAAAATGATAATTCACCTCAAAACATAGAATGAATAAATAAATAAATAAATATGATTAAAATCAGATCGAGACTTTTGCAAGCCATGAAGAAAAAGATATTTGAGAATGCAAGACAAGGGGTCAACAGTTTAGGCGTACATGAAATATCATGCACTGATTTTGTTCCTGCTGAACCTCTAACACTGATCACAGAGCCTTCTGGCATGTCCTTGGAAGTCAAGTATAAGTAAACTGAAGTTCCAATGTATATAAGTAGTACTTGTCAGATTTAATCAGCTGGTCTCTTATCAGAAGTAAAATACATGTACAAACTGAAAAAGATATACTTAAGCACCTGGTGAATGTGGCCTTAAGAGGCAGATGTCTCTCAATGGAATGCTCTTTCAAAAGAGACACTACTGTATGCTGGAAAAAAAAAGTTAAATGTCACCAAAAAGTGTTTATTCATCATCTGCACCTTGACCCAGCAAATTTTGTTCGCAGTATCTCAGAGATGGCTGTTCATATTAGAAGATGACATTCAGACATGTACTAAAATAGTTTAGTACATGTACTTTTCACTGAAGTTATGCTGTATACATACATGTACATTTACTGTGCACTGTTAAAAACTTGACCGTATTTTTCTTTGATTATTACACATGATGAAGAAACTCATAATAGATTGATGGATGCATGGATATAGATAGATAGATAGATAGATAGATAGATAGATAGATAGATAGATAGATAGACAGACAGACAGACAGACAGACAGACAGACAGACAGACAGACAGACAAGGTAGGTAGGTAGGCAGGCGGGCGGGCAGGTAGGTAGGTAGGTAGGTAGGTAGGTAGGTAGGTAGGTAGGTAGGTAGGTAGGTAGGTAGGTAGGTAGGTAGGTAGGTAGGTAGGTAGGTAGGTAGGTAGGTAGGTAGGTAGGTAAGATAGATAGCTCTGGTTTGTCCATTTTGAACACACTTTCATATAAGGTTCATGTCATTTAATTTCTGCATCAGTGTGTCAGCTAGCCAGGTATGCAGCTGTCTTTTGTGCAGCCAAATTCTCAAAATCACATCCAAGTTTTTCAGGTGTTCACATGAACTCCCTGGATTTTCAAACAAAATTACAGTGCAAGAAATAGAACATATACACCCAGCTTTACAGTTTCAACAGCCTATTTCCAATTTTGCACACTCAGTTTGTCCATCTCTGGCTAATATTATGTTCTGCATATATGTATCAACCAATTTGTTTGATGTTGAGCTAATGTGGTAGTCTAGCTTAAGGCTCGCCCATTTGCTTTGGATGTTGCTTGCTATTACCCATTTATGGAGGTAAGCTATAAAGCTAATTACAACATTTTAGCCATACTGGCTGTAGACCTTTGAACTCCTTTTTCATCCTGTAATACCAGCCTACTGATTGTTTTTGAGAATCAGTCTGGCTGAACAAACAATCAGAGCTCTGTTTTCTTCTATTCATAAAGAAGAAAAGCAAATTGCTGTAAAGGAGGAAATCACTACCTGCCCATCCCAATTAATCCTAAATCTTATTGGATGTTTCATACAAAACTACAATGTGATGGAAAATATGTAGAAATTCCTCTGGCAAAAGGAAAATTCTCATTACTCAATGTTATATATCAGACGCCCAAACTCAATATAGATTACTATAAAATATGACAAGTTAAACTCATAAAAAGGTGGGAACATGGACGTGGGGGAGGCAACTTATATACCAACAGAGACATCTAGTTGATTGCTCTTTGTGTTCACAGCTATACATTTGGCCAGCCTTAAAAAACTATGTTTGGTAAGTGAACCTGTTACATAAAAAGGCAAGATTTTTTTTCAGTTTTTACCTTTTTTTTCAGGGGGAGGGGAGGGACAGCGGAGGCAGAATTACATGATTGTTGAAAGTTACCTATTTCAAATAATTGTATTCTTGACAGTGCTGATAAAAATTGCTTTTTTTCATACATGAAGTGTAGTTGCACCTATCTTACTCACATACATGGCCCACTGAAGCATGTTGAACTGTCATGCTGGGCAGATTACATGCTGCCAGCTGTACATATACTGATATATATACTGTGTGGAAGTACATGATGCAAAAAGCTAAAATTCCCAGCTGTTTTATAGCTATGTTATGGAACAAATATGCAAACAGGTAATATGTAAGAGCACTCTTTCATTATGACCTCAGGACTACTCCCCCCACATCCATCACCAATGCAACCTATACTTAACAGAGGGATACCAGAGTATACCTATACCAGTGTGGGATGCCCTGCTAAACTAGCCTCTGTGGAACCTTGGAATCGAACAAGCACTACAATCTTCTGATAATGCACAACAGGCAACTTTTCTCACACAATATCAAATAATTCTGGGCTTATATTAACTTGTACATACCGACAGATGAGGAAGTCTGACAATTATTAACCTGAACATCACATCCACCAGTTTGCAACCCACAATTCTTGTGTCCACTATAGCCCCATCAGCCTCACTTAAGGTCATCATGGCATGTTAACTTTATAAAGATAATCTTACTTACCTTGATATTCAAGTCCTGGTAATTTATGGCCACAAAGTGTTTCACAGTGTTGGTGCTGGCAAACAGTTCAGGCTGTGACTACCTGAAGAAGGAAAAGATAACGTTGTCAGCTTTGACTTGCGAGTCAGCAAGCTAGGAATATAGCACTCACAGCTGCACAGTTTGCATTTACGGTACGCTTTCCTATTTTGGTTTTGGCAGTCCTGGCATGAGCAGGAACATTTAATGTCACCACATAGGGCCATACTACCTATATATACCTCTGCTGTACTCCAGGCTGGTGCCCTATTAAATCAATTATCTATATAACATCACTTGCACTGAATTCATTTGGCTGGGGCCATTCAATAACAGCTGACTCTTGTGGGCAGCCTTCACCATGTGTTTGCAAGCAGCCATTTAGCATACCTGTTTGGTGAGTCGCTCCTGTTGAAAAACATTGATCAATTATACCTATAGTTATATATTATTATTTATGATCATGATAATCCATGGTAACTAAATCATCTTGTCCTGTAACCATTACCTTTATCATGCTTATTATGGTTTTAACTGGTCATGTTGCATATACACACACCTTTGCTTTTTAAATATACATGGTACAGTAGAACACACTTTTTTTCTGTTAAAATGACATTTGATGCCAATTTTGCAAACTCTATCAAAAAACTATGCACTACTATGATGTAATACTCACTTCTCTGAGGATTTTGGTGAAAGTTGCATGCTGCAATGATGTAATACATTATTAATCCATTCCTGGTCAGAGCACGACTGAGTCAATAGCTTTCCCTTGGCACATGTTGGACACAATGCAGCCAACCAAAACCACAGAAAGCTATTGACCTAAGGCATGCCATCATGAATGGTCTTACATACACATCTCATCAAAAATGTTTTCTAGTAACCAGAAATTTATGTTAGAATGTTCAGGCAGACAACGATTTACACCTGGGCACTTTTAGACAATTTGAGCAGGAAAGGGTTATCATGCATAAATGAAAAGTATATTGTGGTGTACATGTATCAAAAGTCTTGTATTGATCAAGCTGATGCCCAGTCTCTTTGCATTTACTCACAATCATTCAGTGTGGGCCCTACATACATGTACGTGTAGTTTAAACTTCTATTTAATATACCTGTATACCATTAATAAATCACTTGTGTGTACATGTACCAACATGTTTTTAACATGATCCAAGATTCAGTCCTTTGATCAGAAATAAACTGTGATGTACACAGTCCACAATAGAAGAGTCCCTTCTATTACTTTACCCAATTTAGACTGTACAAAGTGACTGCCAACACAATATGGCTGAAAAGTCACATGCTTAAAATCTGTTTGTTTTGAAATTACTACAGTTGCCAGTTTGTACCAGGATTTCAACTTCAGAACATTCCAATTACAAAACAAACATGGATAAAGAAAGCCTCTGAGACATGTACTGTTTGGTCTTATATACCAGATAACTAACTAAGTCAAGCTTAGGATGTAGCTCAAGGAAACTGCACAATATTTAAGCATTTGTGTGTACATGTATGTAATGTTTTTTATGCATTGCTCACTCCAAAACTTAGGGGCCAAAAATGTCAACACAGAATATGTTTTTGGGGGAGGGGGGACGGGGCTGAGGGCCACTGTACGTTGGTTAATACATGAAAATGTTGATTTTTCTGCTTACCAATAAATATTCACAACATTTTCCTGCTTACCAATAAATATTCAGACTTAAATATTTGCATAATAAGCATAATAAACATTAGATACACAGGTACAAGGTCTGAACATGTGGCCAAACAATATAGCTTTGGATTTGGTTTGAAAATCAACAGTTTTCAAGTACTAATTTCACAGGGGAGAGGAGATCCTATGAAATAGTAGTCTATGTATTAATGTGAAAATGTTGATAATTTTGGCTGGCCCCTAACCAAGTTTTTGAGTGGGATATACATGTATAAGGTCAGTGAAGGTTGGCACCCCCATGACAAATTTTATTAAACTTGGCTGATTAAATTGAATGATCGAGAGTTAGAAGGAGAGACAGAGTGATATTATATGCACCTTGTGTGAACATTTATCCATTGGTTTCCGGCTATTTCCAAGGGAAAATGGGTACATGTACATGCAGTTGCCCATGGGCAAGCAAGCCACAGAGTGTGCAAAGCAGGTACATGTATATATGCAAGGCGTTGGTTTGATTTTCTTGCTCTTTGGACAAAGTCTTGTTTCGGCCAAACAAAATATATCACTTAATGTATGTTTGCCATTACTTCATCTACGTGCCAAAAAAACTTTCGACCTCATTTTTTAAACAGGTGGAAAAGTAATAAATATAAAGCTGTCTTGTTTTACATCTGAACACATGAAAATCAGGCAGTTTACCAGAAAAAGCTAGTAAAGTTACAGTAAAAATCCATGACACTGAACAAAAATGACAAAAAAAGAAAAAGTGCAAACCTGCCTAACTTGTATTTTTAAGCATATAATGTTCAGGAAATATAAGCTTAGACCATAAGTACATGCATAATTGATACATAAAGTATGTGGACCAGAGGTTCTGTTGTAACTACCACGAGTAACATCATATATACATTAAAAAGATTGGCAACCTGTTAGAACAACCCAAAAGAAACAGAATATCAGAGTTAATTTTCTGCTCCCATCACATCAGTTTTCCTGCTGTAACAGTGTTCTTGCATATGGTGGTACAATGACTATACAGCTAATGAGCAAAACCTGTATCCAGGTATAGCACACACCTCTTATCAACAAAAATGAGTGAAATCTTTTGCTCTTAAAATTGTAACAAGACATGTTTGTAAAACATACAAGTAGATGCCCCCTCCCCCCTACCGTCATTATGTTTGCCCTCCTTTATTTGGGAAGTGGATGCTGAAACCAAATTCACTGAAGTGGCCTTGTGACCTTGGAAATTAGGTCAATGTCCCCTTTCTTTGAAACTGATCTAGCCCTAATAGAAGACTATATACATCCACATAATAAAAGCTCTGGCTCAAACAATTCTGCACAAACCAAATTCAGTAGTGTGGCTCTATGCCTTTGAGAATTGACTCAAGGTCACCCGTTTCACAATTTGATCTAGCTGTTATAGAAGGCTATATTCCTGTGCAATATGAGTAAAAATGCAGAAACTAAGTTCACTAAAGTGCCCTTCTGACCTTTGAACTTAGGTCAAGGTCACCCATCTTCAAACTTGACCTAGCCCTGGATGAGGACTATAATTCTATGCAATATGCAGACCCTATCATAAAAGCTTTTCTAGTTATCACTCAAAAAACAAAACTTATTATACATTGTAGTACCTCTGTGACCTTGGAAGTAGGGTCAGGTCATTTTGGCCTGAATTTTCGAAAAGTTACTGGTCGTCCTGATTTTCACCAGATAATGGCCTTGAATAATTGTACTGGTCACAAACAAAGTTTTTCAGATTAGTAAACACCAAAACAAAATGACAAAGTATCCACAAAAAAAGACTGTTTGTCTATAAGTATGCACTATGCATACATTCAGCCTTGGCTGTGAAATTGATGTCGCACCATTTATTTTACCAAGTGTACTGTGGACCATAAATACATTGGTCCCTGTCATGGCAGACCACCTTCCTTAATAGACCAGCTTTCCAGGGTACTTTGCTTCACACTTTTGTTATTTCTACATGTACTGTACTTCCTGTGACCAAGGACCTGTCTTGAGAGACCACAATTAGGTTATTCCTAGGGGTGGTCTGTGACAACAAATTTCAACATAAATAGACTGTTAAACACTGCCCACAGAGTAAAAACATCACATCTTTCTGAATAAAATATATACTTTCACAAAAAGATCACCCCCATTACATTATATGGTGGTGGGGGTGGGGGTGGGAGCAGGGGGAGGCACTTCATCTTTAATTTTTGGTACAGTATATCAAACTGAATATTCTATTTGATAACTGCATGTGATGCTCATGTTGCAAGATTGGCATACTTTAAATAAACCAAAGAACATTGCCTGACACTGACATTACAGCTTACTATACAGCTCTAAATGTCATTCTGTAAAATATTAAAATAAAATGAAACATAACAAGCATCTTGTCATTAGTGGTTATGTACCTTTATGCAGATTTCTGTCACATTTGGGTAAAAAGCTGCAAATTTGATGCTTACCGGGGAAATGTTCACCCCAAATTTACATGTGTTAAATTATATCACATTGTCTTCATGGTCTTAGACTTTGATCTAAGTATGGGTGCTGTATGAGCAACAGCACAGTTAATCCTGAAAATAATATACCATGACCAAGTCAAAATGTAAGCACTAATTTTAAACCATTCAAGATTTTAAAATTATGAATTTAAAAATCCCAAAAGTGCTAATCAAGACCTGAGAAGCAAGCTTTTATAGTTCTAATAAAGGAGAAGCCTCCCTCTCCCCCCCCCCTCCTCCCTCCCAACATGTTTCGGCCCAATGGGCCTTCGTCAGGGGGAAGGGAGGCTTCGGGAAGTTTTATCATTCTCTGCTTGTAAACATTAATTTTGAGATGATCGTCGGTGCATGGAACTTTCTACCTCCATGGACGGTGTAACACTGCATGGTGTTGCATCATGATAAATCCATTTGTAAAATACAAGATTAGTTACACGTAACTTTATTCACTTCTCTCTAACAAGGAGTTTCAAATTAGCCCAACTTGTGTCTTTCTTGTAGATTAAGTGATCAGCAAACACACTTAAATGCATGTACCGTATGGTCTATTAATCAATCTGACCATTATCCACCTGAGAGCTTGTTCAGTTGTGAAGGCTGAACAATCTGCTGTCGCTCAAGTTAACTGCATTGATGAATAGGTGTGGAGATCTGCCAGGTGTTACACTGTACTTTGTTGTTTGTCTAAGCAAATCAGTAGGTGTGAAGGGTGGGTAGGCAGGTAACGCTGACTCATAGCTTCACACCTGTACGTTTAATGGGCATGTTCCCTGCTCAAATCAAAAGCTACAAGAACCAAATATGATAAATGGTCAGTGATTGCTCATCTTTCATGTGAAGAATCCCTCAGAAAGCTTAAGTAAACATCTGATCTTTAGTCAAAGAATTGGTTGCCAATTGCTGAAAGGTACTCAGTAGCTGTACATGTGTGAAACTGTACATTTTAAAGCCCATTGAAAAAAAAAATATGAGTTTGACATGCTGGAGAACTTCCAACTAGGCTTTAATTTTTTATTCTGCAAGCTCTCAACAGATTTAGATGAAATGTCCTTAAACAAAAGGACAGTGACAGTCCTGTGCTCATTTGACCTTACATGACAGGCTGAATTCCCACTGCAATCAATCCCCATTGACTTACATAGTAGGACTGACACAGGCCTTCTCTTTAAACTTCGTCAATTAAGTACAGTAAAACCTGTGTTAAGTGGGCGCCCTTGGGACCGGGCAAAATTGCCCACTTAAGACAGGTGCCCATTTAGCACAGGTCCATTAACATGGAACGTATAGGGAACTGGGCCAGACAACAGTACCCACTCCGAGAGGTTTTACTGTATTTGTAATGCCCCCTTGCCATGGATCGTAAGTTACCTATCTAATCCCTTTCATGTTGTAATTCATGGTAAACGTCTATTTGGCTTCCTATTGAAGCTGGCCAACTTCAGCGATCCATACTAAGTCCGCTCTTGTTCTTGGTTTATATAAATGATCTCGTTGATGACAAAACTTTGTCACGTCAAGACTTTTTGTTCACGACACAAGCTTACTTGATATTATTCAAAATCCAGAGCATTCCTCCCATCACTTGAAGCCAATCTCTGTGTCATTTTGTACGAAATTTCATTATGCAAATTTTTGAGTTTTTAAGTACTATATTTTTCGAGAATCCCGAGAAAAATCTTCAAATTGGACCCTTTTGTAAAATGTCTGTTTTTCGCCCCAAAAATGATTTTAAAATTTTTTCTTGGTGTATATATAATCTAAAGATCCTAAGCAACAAGAATATATAAAGTTTTATGGGTCTCAAAATAAAAACCAAAACAGGAGAGCGGGTAGAAGACAGCACTCCTCTAAGTGCCTAGCTTTGTTTGTGACACCTTAAGTCTCTCTCATCCGTTGTCCAAAGGACAACAGATGTACGCAACCAGAACAAACTGGATGCTGATGAGGACAAAAGTCTGCTGGCCAAATCTGGACTTGAATAGGTTCACTATCAGGCCCAAATGTTGGCAAAGTTCCAGAATGATCTATGTAGGACGCTGCAAATCCAGACACTGAAGTGCACAAAAAACAAATTGTACAAATTCACAGGAATGCGTACAGCTGACCATGAAACTAAACAGCAACTGTCTGTGCGAACCTGGTGGTGCTGTAGCAAGGCCGAACAGAAACACCCTGTACTGGTAAATTGAGCCCGAATGGTGAACCGCAGATACTTCAGTGAAGTCTCTGCAATTGCAGCCTAACAAAATCTTAGTTCTCCCTTTTGTCACCTTATCGTGATGATCGCATGCATGACTGAATTCATAGTTACGCTGGTCTGCTGTCACCTAGTGGGACTCCACAGGTACAGGCACACATAAAGAACCTATTAGTTTACACGATTGAAAATACTATACAAGCCCTAGAGAAGAGAAGAAATAATAAACCAAACCAGGTGAGATCAACATCAAGCTTCAGATGGCAAGGAGATTCATCCCAAAGAAGATATGGAAGAAACAGAAACGGAAACAGAAACCAGGACTTCTAAGAGGAGAAGGGATCGTGAATTCATCTGAAAAGGCTTTAACTGAAGCCCATTATTTATTACTGCAGAAAAGCTTGACTTTTTGCCCCACTTTTGGGGAAAAGAATTCAATAGACCTGAGTACAGATTGCCAATTATTTCCGAATAAGACTTACACATCACTTTGAACTTGCCGCAATACATTCCCGGATCAGGATGGAAACATTAAGATATTTAAGAGAAAGAAAAACATGGACACCACGCAGAGGCTCATCTCCACACCTAGATCTCTTCTGTGATGCAACGGAACTTACATTACCCAAAGCAAAACCATGGAAAAAATATCAACCCAATCTTACAAAAGAGGAACGAGAAGCTCTCAAAGACTTGATGGAAGACCAGGACATCATCATTAAGCAAGCGGATAAAGGAGGCTCAATAGTTATCCAAAATAAGAAAGATTATCTACAAGAGGGATATAGACAACTTAATAACACCGATCACTATCAGAAATTACATAATGATCAGACATATCTGTATAATAAAGAAATAAACAATTTTCTCCAATTCATGAAAAAAAATGGACATCTTGACAAAGAAACAACGCAATTCGTGATTACAGATACGCCCAGGACGCCGGCCATTTACTTTCTACCCAAAATCTATAAGGCCAACAACCCAGGAAGACCAATTGTCTCAGCTATAAGCGCACCAACAGAGAAGATATCGGCATTTGTTGATCACTTCCTTAGACCACTTGTCCAGAAGATCCCCTCATACATTCAAGATTCTACTGACTTTCTCAACAAAATTAACAATATAAATTTAGACACGAACGATTTACTGGTTACTCTAGATGTAAGTTCTCCATACACATCAATACCACATAGGGAAGGCATTCATGCCATGAAGGAAGCACTTAATGATCCCGACAGAAACGGACCCCAAACATGGATCCTACTTCGATTGATCCACTTTATCCTAACACGTAACTGTTTCGAATTCAACCAAGAATTTTATCTACAGGTACAGGGTACAGCCATGGGGACTTGTATGGTGCCAAGTTATGCCAACTTGTTCATGGCATGTCTGGAAAACATGATACTCAATGGCTTCCCCCACAAACCTAAAATGTACACAAAATTTATCGATGATATTTTTTAATTTGGAACCATGGACCTGAATTTCTTAATGAATTTCTGACATATGTTAACTCTTTTCATCCAACGATTAAATGCACATATTAGTCATCACAGAACGAAATCCACTATCTAGACATAAATATACCGAAACAAGGAAGAAAGATGGACACCACCCTGTATACCAAGCCAACAGACGGCCACCTATATTTACATTATGATACTTTCCATCCGAAACACCAAAAGAACGGTATTCCATATAGCCAAGCAATTAGGATAAGAAGAATATGTTCCAAAATTGATGACTTCAATTTACAAGCGGGAAAACTCAAAGAATACCTATTGAAGAGACAATATCCAGAAAAATTACTAGATAAAGCCATAATACGAGCCAAGAACACCGTAAGACAGTCTCTACTTTCTCCTAAATCACGTAAAAACCAAAATTCACGAACTCTGAAATTTATTACTTCGTTCCACAAAAATTACCGAATATTAAGGAACTAATTCAATGTAATTTAGACATTTTATCTACGGGAGTGGACACAAGATTACTATCCAGAATTCCAATACAAGTTACATACAGGAGAGCTCCTAACCTGAAGGATTTATTAACCAACTCGAGACTACACAAACCTTTGAAAGTACAAGGATCTTTACCCTGTGGCAGACCCTGTGTTACCTGCCCTTATGTCACTATCACTAAATTATTCCAAAGCTTTACCACTAAATGCAAATTCCGGATTCAGCATCAAATCAACTGTCAATCAAGAAATCTAATTTATTTAACAGGGTGCAAAAAATGCGGAAAACAATACATAGGACAAACATCTAACACATTGAACAAAAGAATTATCGGCCATTTAAGCGACATAAGGAACAAGCTGAATAAACCAGTCGCCAATCACTTCAACTCTGAAGAACATGATGTTCAACATTTCAACGTACATGGCATTGAAATTATGACGTCTGATGACCGCAACGTGAGAATTGCAAGGGAGATAGCCTGGATCTTTGAACTAAGGACAACAGATCCACTCGGAAGAAACATCAAAGAGGCCTAGACCTGGTATCAATACGATGAGAGTGAATTGTCATAAATGCCCCAGAGGCTACACTAGCCTATGGGCCTTGAAGTGCCACCTATCGACTCATAATGATGCTACCAAGAGATATATTTGCCCGATCTGCCTAAAATCTTGTGGTCATCTAGACAACTTTCAAAGACACGCCCAGGGACATGGAGACCAGGCAGAACCAGTGGAACCCCACATCAGATACAGACCCAGGGTTATGGCTTCACGGCCAGACCCAACACATAGACCATGGGAGGCTGGCAAAAAAAACGCAAAACTATCAAGACGCAAAGTTCAAAGTAGTACCTGCGATATCGCCATATCAACAATACAACAAGACTACCAAACAAACAAAACCAAAAGAAGGAAGCATGAGGTACCAACATACTCGACACCTACAGTTAGGGTAGAAGAACAGAGGGTATTTACACCTTTATACTACTGTACACTGGGCATCCCACACGACTGCGAAGGACAGATAGCAACAGACAATATGATCACAAACAACACCAAAGAAAGTGAACCAATAAACAACAAGGCTGAGGCAACATCAACAGCAACCGAAGAGAACAAGAAGATCAACATCTTACTAGAAGATCTCTACCTGTCTAGTGACTCTGAAACAGAAAATTAATTTAAAGAAGAATATATTAAATTTAATTAAGCAAAGAACCAATACTATTCAACATTGAACGCAGATATGGACAGAAGAAATTATAAGAAATCAGCAATTCAAAACTCTGGTAATTTTGCCACCATAAACCTATTGATTCCACAAGTTAACTTGATACTCAAAGACTGAAGGAGACCACGGGGCCAAGATGTAAAGACAACATTTGCAATCAAATACAGACGTAATCGATGGGATTAATTCAAGAAGCAAGGAGCCATTATGCAAATAAGTACAAATTTTTAAGTAAGATTAAGAGAATCTTATTTGTTTTCCATATGGTTATGGATAAAGAGAAACGGCACACTCACAATTTACCAGAATTTAATGAAAACAAGAAAGAAAGTCTCCATTCCAAACAAAAAATCATATTAAGATAACTATAAAGTTACTGTATCACCGTGCTGCAACATTGTACACATTACGCTACATTGTATCCACCAAGTCTCGCCATCCCCGACGTGATGATATGTGAAGTAACGTGACTAGAGGGGACCTCTTTTTTAATATGAGGCCTAGACAAACATGTCCAGCCCATCTCTGGACTGCATGGAAAGGTATCACGACTACATAGACGGATCTCGCTAGAAGGGACCTCTTTTTTCATATACCAAGCATCGCATTGGGATTCCGTTTACTTTTCCAAAAGGTTTTGGACCGCAGGTCCAACCAATGCATTTCGATAATGATCTTTTCTAAAAGGCTGTGGACCAATGGTCCAGCCACCTGGATTCCATTAACGTACCTGTATTCTAAAAGGCTTTGGACCCACGGTCCAGCCACTCGCACCTTAATAATCAATAATTTGACAACACAACACTCAAGCTTTAAGAAAGGAACTTTATTTCACGTAGCATCCCTTGAAGAAGGCAGAGATAATGCCGAAACCGGTTGGATGTAAATAAAGCTAGCTGTTTCTACTGACTCCGGACATCGTCTCTACTTTTTAAATATGTGTTGGATGGAACACCCCTGCAAGTTTTCATTCATTTATTTAACTCTTCCATCCCCAGCATCCTCGGGATCCATGTATTTTAACATCTCCCAAGTCATCGTTGATCTGAGACAACCCCCCTTTTCCAGTTAAATTTCTTTAGGTTGGTATTGGCACGTTGAAGAACGCATCTCCCAGATCAGGACACACCAATGCATGGGTGGTAAGGCTATTGCCACCAACTGGAAGTACTCCCATCCTAAAGGACATGGCTCCCAGTAAGTGTTCAGCATTGACATGTCTATGACCGAGCACCATCCTCCCCCCCCCCCGGGGACCAGGTACTATCATCCTCAACCGACTCTATGGTGTGGGTTGTTCTGAAGTGTGTAAACTCCCTCCAGGAACGCCTATGCTTTGAGTCCCGAAGTGGGCAGCTTGAGCCACTAGGGTTCTGGGCTTAACGGAGGCTTGTCTTGGCCCAAAAGGCAGTGTGTAGCCATGTCTCAGGCTGTTGAGGACGAACGAATCGTCTGTGTGGCAGTTGGCAATCCTGAAACAGCGCTATCTTGCATACAAAACTCAGGAATGTCCGGCCTTTCCCCGTCTTCTTGCCTTTACCAGAAGGCTTGCCCTTCCCTGAACGATGTCCGCTCTTCCCAGGGCATCACGTCTGAGAGGAGCTCAAGCTGAGGGGCAAATAGACGCAGTCTGGGAAATACCACAACTGGATGGTACCACACTTGGTCACTAAACAGGCTCTGAATGAGTGTCTTCAACATGATCGAAGCCCGTCAGCAGAGCAGGAGTCATGTCCATGAGTATGGAGGGTTGTGCTGTGGCCCTGATGATCGCTGATGTGCTCATCTGTTCAGAGCGTAAACAGCTCAGCAGTGGACGCATCCATGTCACCACACCTGGCCCTGGGCTAGCAAGGACTTCAGTGGAAGTCACCGCAGATTCAACACTGCCCGTGCCTACTCAGCCCACATGGGGCTAGGAAGAGCAGGTTCTGGTGGACTGTGTGCAGTGGTCTCAGTGGCTGCCAAGACTAGTGTCAAGGGCCACAGCTGATGCCGACTGAAAAATCTGCTGGCACGAGGGACCAGGAGAGGGTCAGTGCTGAGAGAGAACTGACTCAAGGAAGCAGCAAACTGTTTCGCCGACAGAGTCTGTTCTGACGTAGCTGCAGTGACGGCGGGAGCAGAGGAAGACAAAGTCTCTGACCGCAAAGGCCAACACTGCTGGGGATGTGCTCCCCTTGGTTCTCCTGACACCCCGGACTTCAATCCGAGCTCCCGGATCTGAGGGCTTTGGCTGGCTGAGGTTCCGGAATACCCGAATGGAAACCTGAAGGTCTCCAATCTCAGAGACTCATTTCAGAGCCATAGCTGCTGCCAACCAATAAATTTGTTGGCAGGAGGCACACCCGACAGTTTTGCTGATGAGAGAGAACTGACTTATGGCAGGAGTCAATACTGCCGGGACCGAAGGCCCATTAACTGCAGGTGCCTCTACAGACCCAGGTGTCTTCCTTTCATCTCCCACTACCTCACAATCCAAGCCACGGAGCCTGGAGCTCGGAAAGTTTGCCAAGGGCCTCCCATACTTCTTGGACTTATGGTCCAAGCCCTCAGACTGGCAGAGGTTCTGGAACACCCGAATGGAAACCCGGAGGCCTCCATTCTTGGAAACTCATTACAGGGACCACAGCTGTCGGTGCCTCAGAAATCTGCTGGTAGGAGAGGCCCCGTCAAGGCACCGGTGGTTTTCTGGACCTTCCGAACTTACAATCTGAGCACTCAAACTGGCCGAAGTGCCAGTGGCTTCCTGTACTTCTTGGACTAATGGTCCAAGATTCCGGAATGCCCCGACGGGAACCCGAAAGTTCCCACTCCAGAAAAGCCTGTTTGTATGACTTCTGCTCAGAGTGCTCGGACCCCAAGGACTGAGATCTCCACAGCTTCGGTCAATGTTTGGCTGACTTCTTTGAAGAAAACTCAGAACAACAACAGCCTGGAAAACAGTACATTGATCAGATCAATAGCATCTGGGTCCAACAGATGTCTCCAAGACTAAGTCTCGGATTAGTAAGCAAGGAGTGCTAGTCGCCACACAGGTAGTGTTAATTGCTGGAGCTCCCCATAAGATGATCTGTTGCAAACCGACTTGCCACTATAGACGCAAGGACGAAGACAAGTGTTATCTCACGACCTAACACAAAACACATATGTGTAAACAGAGAACACACGAGGTCAAATTAAGTGACAACCACGCAATGATTGTGATCCATGGTGCCATAAAGTGGCAATGCGAGTCCTACTTCTGTCAATTTGCAAAGAGAAGTGGACACTAAACCACTGCAGGCTAGCCGTCTTCCCTCTGTCTGCGATTTGAGCCACCAAAATGCCATCTTGGAAAAGAAAAGAATCGATTCAGCACCTACCAGTCCTGGTTCTACTTTTCCCACAGGCATCCGCAGGTTGAATTAAGCTATCGGTAAGTCCGGGAAGGCTTAGCAATAAAATCTGCATACCCTGCCAGGCAACAATGGCCTGGCAGACACTGTCCTCCCTCTCTCTGCAATCTGAATGTCGAGATGCCATCTTGAAAAGTTATTTTTCAAGCCAAATGACCAGCTCTACTCCCAACAATTTCAGTGGTATCTGAAGAGTCCTGGACTGCTGAGAAAAGATCTTCCACAGAGGGGAAAGCGTATGAAGCACCAGAACAGTGAAGGTGAACAACAGTTCACAGAGCTCCCAACATTGAACAAGCAAGTCAGTAATGGCACCGAAAAGAGGAAAGATGAGATGGGGAGCATGCTTACCAGGAGTCACCATCAGTTCCACAAGAACTGAGAGACGGTGCCAAGTGACCTTCAGGTTCGTCAAATCAAGTGAGTCAAATCCAACTCCATTCATAGACGTTCGACCCAGATATAGAGGTCTAGACAAATGGTGAACGAGAGCTAATGTTGATGTTACTACTAGTCCATATTGCTAGCAACAGTTTAGTTGAAATTCTTCTTTGTGGTAGCAAAAAATCATCAAATGAATTGAATATTGAAATTTTTGAAGCTGTTCAAAAGTATATAGCAGACACTAGAGGTTTGTATGTCAATTATCCCCCTGTGTTCCATATGTCTGCCTGTGTGTCTCAGACGGAGAAACTTTTTTCCTCCTCAATGTACCAAAAATACCATTGAAAGAGTAAGAGTGTCCATACTGCAGATTATGTATTACCTTCATGCTGTAAGTTTATTCTGTTCCAGGTTTAAACAATTACATGGTCAGCAGTTGATTCAACATGACTTGACTACCTCCTTGAATTCTGTCAAAACAAGCTGGTATTTTCACCGTTGCGTACATACGACTACAATATCAAAGGTACCAACAGTAATGTATTGGCTTACACCCGTTATTGGAGCAGGGTCACAGCAACTCATCCGTCACCGTCAGTCTGATCTGCCCGAATGATGAAAAAGCATCATATTTATAGTGCTGTGAGCCGACTTCCCAGCCAAACACAACACACAAAGTCTGCCAGTCACACACAAGTGACCGTGTGGAGTAACCTGCAGTGAACTGAGCATCATCCTCATCCCCTCTATCCCCTCACTTTGCGTACAAGATAAGAACTATATCTGATTCACAGTGTTACAACAAATATTGGCTTATAATAATAATAATAAAAATAATAATACCGGGATTCATACAGCTTGGCAGCTTTCAAATTCAAAGACTTTTCCAAGACTTTCCAGGATCTTTTTATCAAAATTCAAGGACTTTCCAGCTTGATCAATGTGTCTCGCTGTCCACTTTTTGGGGGGGTTTCTGTAGTGAGAGGTGAGCAAGTGATCGAGCTAACCTAACTTTTCGAGGAAGGTGCATTAATGGACATTCAAAATTCAAGGACTTTATTGCAAAAACATCAATTTTCAAGGTTTTCAAGGCTTTGAAAAAGCAGGTAGTAAATTCAAGTACTTTCAAGGATTTCAAGGACCAGTATGAACCCTGTAATAATAATTCAGTCCACAATAGCAGATAAAATGTGCAATAGACCAGTTCATAGGACTCGGGTTTATTCGGTTCGCTTCTGCCCGAGTTTGGGAAGTGCACCCTGCTTTGTTTACATTTTGTGCTCGACCACGCTGACCAGATTTAACGTGGAAGGATCAGAAAGTAAAACACTGGATGTGCTTGGGTTTAATGAAGAATCAAACCATCAGCAAACTAAACATGCACATTTCACCACTGATGTAACATTTTAGGTAAAAGATTTGCACTGTTCAGCTCAATTCATGCTGTAATCACGAGTGTTAGCCGTGGCATCCGTTGTGAACATATGAAAGTGTGGGCTCGACTCAGCCACCTGCAGATTGGACAATCAGGCCAACAATGGAATGCATGATTAATTAGTGTCCGGAAAAGTTCGGTACAAGTCGGTATGAACAGGTTTATTGTGCATGCTTAGGGATTTAACTACTTCTGGGAGGAACTGGACTTTCAACTAAGCCCCCCCATGAAGGCTTGGCAGGTTTAGACCATGCCCTCCTTCGTTGGACATGGATAGCTGCCAAGTCTTCATGGAAAGGCTTAGTTGAGCGTCAATCCTCCCCAGATGTATTTAAGTTAAACCCCATTCTATCCAAGTTTCTGATAACGTAGTAGTGTTGCGAGAGAAAAGCACCTTGAGTGACAGACCCGTTTCCCCTTTTAACAGAAACCAGCTTTGCCACTTGGGAGAGTCATGTGGTGCATGCAGCACATGTCATGTTAACAGTAGATTTCAGGTTATGCTTTGTCTTTCATAAGATGGCAGCAAGGTCAAGGAAACACAATGCGCTGGCTGCTAAAGTAACAAACCAACATCAGCAATGAATGTGAGGGCTTAGTTGCTGGGATTTGTTACAAATTTATACCCAGAAAAAAAAAAGAGGAATTTGCCCTGCAGGCACATGTGAGTGGGATATAATATACCTATTAATACGTTTTTAGGTGATTTTGTAAGGTGGGATACAGTGTTCAGTGAGCAGCATGTTGGTATAGTAGTATTTCTGGTTCTCACTAGATGGCGTTCCTCACTATGCATCATCACTCAAACATTAAAGTGGGGCATGAATGACACGGATCACCAACAATCCTCGCTAACTCAGTTGGTAACAGACGGGGGGTGTCAGAGAGGGTTCCACGTGTGAGTTTGAGTGCCACACACAGTAGCAAAAGAGGTAGCCCGAAGGGATGTGTGGGACCCCCCCCCCACTCACCACCACCAACAAAGAAGAGTGACGCTTTTCATTTGGATGCCTCTATTTTCACAGTACTGTAATAACAGACTGTCAGCCTATTTTCACAGTACCGACGACCATGACAGCTGACTGGCAGTTTATTTTCATGCTGTACAGGTTATAAATGAATATAGCTGGCTATATTCACGGTGTACAATTATTTGCCGGTTTACGTGATACCGAGGCAATAGATTATACATTTGCACGGTGTCAAGACCACATGCAGCACAGTGGTAAACAGTCACTCCCGGTGTATTATGGTGTATTATTAATACTTTTGACATTGGTGTTGTTGCCTTAATTGGGTATGTACACTTGGAGTTGATAAACTGATTGACAAGATAGAGGGTCTAGCATATGTATCTTAAGAAGGTGGATTTTTCATGAAAAAAAATATTTTGGCCCTTGACTCGAGTCTTGAACGGACGCCCCCTAACTATATAGTGCAGATCACCAGGAATGGTATGATAAGCAGGTACATATGTAGAACACAGGCATGTTACTTAGATATTTCAAAATAAGTGAATTTGCACAAGGGCTGACCCCCAACAACTAAGTTTTTTCAAGATACATGCAAATTCTGAATTCTTGGTCTGAGATCACAACTCTTTGTTTTCATACATTTTCAGAAAAAAAAAAGTGAATTATTGCTGATAAGTGAATGAATGACATGCCTGAGAACAGAATGACTGCATTTCACCCCAACAGCAATGACCACAAATTATACAGAGTTTATAAGCTTTCAAAGTGTTGTCCACCAATGCATTTATACGCAGTATGCATATTAATTTCCCGCCACAAAGCATGGGTTTGATGCCTGGCGATCACAGAGAACGTGCAGGTTGCATCACTGTCACAGACAGGCCATATATGCTCATTTCTCACAACATTAGGATTTTTGGAGAAATTTAAGTTCACAAATGCCAAATGGGCATTCTTCTAGTACTTCCCGTGCCATATATAAGAAAAAATTCCATATGACTTTAATTAATAAGTATTCTGTATTTCCAAAATATTAGTAATATTGCGCTTGTCGCGCAGGTAGCAACCCGTATAGATCTCGCCATATCTCACCAAGCGAGACTAGTCAATCAGGTATGCAGTTTGGGCAGGAATTAATATGCATATCTCCTATTGAAACCTCTTTCATAACATCTTTCTCCATTGCGCTTCACACATTTAAACACAACCACAAATACATGTGCATAGGCTGAACTTGTCGAGTGGAATGTGGTGTTTGAAAGTGGACCCGAAATATGCCACAGTGACCGAGTTACATTTGATGGGCTGAAACCCAACGTGAAAATAGAATTCTTGCTACTATCACGGTATAGTGGAAATAGTCCATTCTCATTTTTGGCAGTCTCCTGATCAACTAAAATTTAATGCAGTTGTGGATTCTAAAGAAGCCCACAAATATATATCCAGATAATTTTTGACATGATTTGCCATAAATGTGTTATTTTGATAAACATTTGACATGTACAGAAACCTGTCCATAGACAGTCATACTGAACATCAACAGCTGAAGACGACCCCATCCCTCATGTTGCATGATGTTACCAGTACCGATACGTCCTTCCTTAACCCATAAAAACCATGACCGCATCAGTTCAGTCTAGCAGTGTTCGGGAACAAGGTTGAAACGTACAGAACTCGCTCCGTTCAATTTGATCAATCTTGCGAATTTAAATGTTCGTCTGGTTGAATCCTTGCTTAGTTGCAAAACCGGACCGGGGGGAAAAATCTTGGAAGGAATTGCCATCTCTTTCTCCTCCATGCTTAAACTTCGACTTTGCTACGTCCTATAAACCCTGTCCATTGCCGGCAATTACTGAAGTAAATCACTGAACTTGAGCACTTCATAAAGCTGGGTTTGGTTTGGAACTTGCCTTTGCAATAATAATGTGACTGATTCGAAGGCAAGCCTCGTCAAAGATGTCCGATTAGCGAAGCTGTGCGACTTGCATACTTCTTAATCGATTGTATGCTGCATAACTGATACGTACCTGATGAATGGTCCATAAACATATATTATCGGAGAGGAAATGCTCGCATATTTAGTTTTAAAATGAATGAAATATCCTGCTCTTTGAATTTCAAAAATGGCCTCCAAAGTAAAAGTAGCCAATCAGTGGTCGGCAAAAGTTTTGACAGGTAAGTCTAATCGATCAAAGCTTGTTCGTCATATGCACAATAGATGGCGGTGGTGTTCTTGATAATTCCCAGGCGTGAGGATTTGCCAGTATAATTTGTTCACGTTAAAATCTCGAAGTTCGTGGGAAATTTTGTCAAACTTGTGATCATTGGGCTGTCTGAAAAGTTCGTCATTTTGGGGGAGGGGTGGGGGAGTGGGAGTGGGAGTGGGATTGGGGGGTGCGGACGGATTGAATGTGCCTAGCCCATGAAGTAACATTAGGCCACATAGAAATATCCCGGTTTATCATCAGTGGTTTTCCCAAAAAAAAGTGATGAGGGAGGGAGTTTTTTTTTTTTTTTTAACCTGCCCTCCAAATCATTTAGGCCTACTCTATTAAATTTAAAGCTTTCCACAAATCCCCATTGCCCATACAGGTCATTTATTCATTCAGAATGCATTTCGTGCTCATGGGCCTTGCCTTTGTATACCCGCATGTGATTCTTTTGAACTTTATAGCTAAAAATGTTCTCAATACATTAATTGACGCTTTGTCAGCATTTTTTTTCTCGCAAATATGTGCATATATATATATATATATATATATATATATATATATATATATATATATATATATATATATATATATATATATTTATATATATATATATATATATGTATATATATTGCAGCACAAAAAAGACGCAGTCGCTGATGATAAACCGGGATATTTTCTATATGGCCTGAGTGCCACGGTTCATAGAAAACTATATCAATGTGTATGTCAATGACACACAAATACAGTAAGAAACTCATCCAACCCCGCGAGCACCCCGTAAAATACCCAGAGCTTTTAGTTGTCGGCAAAAGATATTTATCTATCTTACACTGCAGGTTACGCATGGGTCGCAGTCAGCTAAATGAACACCTGTTCAAAATCGGCGTTACAGATTCATCAGCCTGTTCATGTGGTGCTGCTTCTGACAGAGTGGGGCATATTTTCCTTACCTGTCCCCGATATGCCGTTGCTCGTGACGTCTTACATACTATTGTCAATGCCTTGGCTCCTTTTTGTTTAAATACTTTGTTACTTGGAAACAGTGACTGTGATTTAAAGTGAAATATTATAATATTCTTAGCAGTACAAGAATTCATTGAGAGGAGCAAATGCTTTGGACCCGAAACGCCGATCTAGTAGCTTTATGGTAATGGTTTTTATTGCAACAAAAATAATTTATGTTATGAGGACGATTATATTGTCATTATTTTACTACATGTAAACAATATTACCATCCGCTAGTTCCAGCGAGCCCCCTATCTGTGCTTTGTGACTGGTGTCTACTTTACTTTGTTCTATGGCGTGTTGTTTCGTTTGTACTGTGCATGCGTCCTTTTCTTGCAAGAGGGATTAACATAGGGCTATGCCCTCCTTCCCAATTGCTTCTTTGAATCAAATATGTTAAAACCAAATACAGTAATACAACCTCCCGGGACAAACACAGGCCTGGGAAATTTACAATCGCGTAAAACTACCCTTTAGAGGGTTTGACTAGAACTACAAAGTTATAAGGAGAGGGGGAAAATTATTCTCAAATGCTGATCAAGAGAATGCAATCATTATATTTTCTTCAGTTCATGAAATGATTGCCTTTGGAAAGTTTTAAGTCCACATCATTGATTCACTGTTCAGATACACTAATTCTTAACTACGATTACACACACAGGCGCACGCGCGCGCGCGCATCACAAAGAGCAGAGCAGAGAGAGAGAGAGAGAGATATTTGCAAGCATTAGTTGTTTTTTTTTATTTATTTATTTATTTCTCAGATCTAGGCATTCAGTGCAGTATTTTTAATGCTCTTGACACAGTTACTTTCAGGATTCAACAAAAAGAATAGTTTTTTTTCAGAATCAAACTACCAAAATTAGTTCACTCTCGTGCTACAAACATGGACCAAGGAAATTTAAAAACAGGTAAAACTTCCCTTTAGAGGGTATGACTAGAACTACAACATTCATTAGGAGTAAAAAAAGAAAAATTATACTCAAATGCTGATCAAGGGAGTGCAATCATTATGTTAAGTTTAGCACCTGGCATTTTCTTCAATTCATGAAATGATTACCTTTGGAAACTATTAAATCCAAACTGTTCATTCACTGTTCAGATATACTAATTCTAAACTATTATTACACACGCGCGCACACACACAAAGAGCAAAAACACAGAGAGAGAGAGAGAGAGAGAGAGAGAGAGAGAGAGAGAGAGAGAGAGAGAGAGAGAGAGAGAGAGAGAGAGAGAGAGAGAGATTTACTAAAACTAATTTGTGTTCGTGTTGTTTCTCAAATCCAGGCATTCGTTGCAGTATTTGGCAAGGCTCTTGACACAGTTAACTTCAGAGTTCAACAAATAGAATAGTTTTTTTAGCATCAGACAAACAACCAAAATTAGCTCACTCTCGTGGCAGTCGTGCTACCCAGTCCAACAATCTTTGTCTTTGCTTCGAAAAATGCCTGCATCACAATATAA
Organism: Hermodice carunculata; assembly: GCA_964020975.1. Classification (NCBI taxonomy): domain Eukaryota; kingdom Metazoa; phylum Annelida; class Polychaeta; order Eunicida; family Amphinomidae; genus Hermodice; species Hermodice carunculata. The sequence continues at coordinate 42,590,001 of OZ026613.1, forward strand.
AGAGCTTCCACCTTCCACGTCTCAACAATTACAAAAACTGGACAATCTGGCGTTGCGGGATATTCTCTGATGGCCATATATACCGGTTTCCATCCTCTGTCATTGCATGGGCACTAATTCTTATTTTGATGAGTGCTATCCTGTGATGAACTTTGTAAACTATGTTCAAATAATTTTCATATACTAGTATATGATCATGTTTAACCTTTGAATACAATGACAATTTACCTCCACAGCTCTTCAATTTCTTGCAGAAATATTGTCTGTAGTCTCTTAAATAACCTTGTTAGCATCATTTAGATTTACTCTGCAAATATTTGTTAAATGGACCCCCCCCAAAAAAAATCCCACGACTTCGCTGGAGTGAGACTGCTACAAATTTTATAGGCAAGTGCCACCGTATTGTTATAATCAAACGCTCAAAACTTTGCAATATTTTTTTTATTGATTTCTTCAAAGCATGTAATAAGAGTGGGCATGTATCCAGCTCCCCTCTAACTGCCAGACTGGCCGATCCCTTGTTAACCCCCAGAATGAATTTGCAAAGGCCAAGGTACAATTTTTGCTTCTACTGGAAACCTGTTCTCGCAATTCTGTTACGACATGTGCTGTCCACAGAGAACGGTTTCCACAGTTCGGATGCATATGTATAGATGACGGTTACCAAAGTGTGGAAAACAAAGAGTGCATCTCTGCACTTCATCTTCAAATAATATATATATATATATATATATATTTGCTGCTTTTCCAGCTTTTTTTTTTTTTTTTTGACATTTCTGAGATTGATTAAAAAGACAATTCTGAGTGAAAGTGAGGCCTAAATAACAATATACTAGTACATGGAGAAGTTTAAGTGGTCTGTTTCCATAATTCATATGAATCATGACCAGATTTATGTCATGCCATTTTTTTCTTTTTCTTTTTTTTTCTTTTTTTTAATTGTTTAGAGAAAATATGTTGACTCTCTATCTTATAACTATTAAACGGAGCCTTTTTAGCTGACTTGCTAGTCAGACTGAGCTCTTGGAAGGCTCAGTCGTCCGTCGTGTGCTGCAATTTTTTCCTATTTTTTATGATTTTGATTTTTTTTGTGCGCGCGCGCGCGCGCGCACGTGTGTGTGTGTGTGTGTGTGTGTGTGTGTGTGTGTGTGTGTGTGTGTGTGTGTGTGTGTGTGTGTGTGTGTGTGTGTGTTTTCGCTATTTTCGACTTCTTTTCCCGAACCGTCACTCAGAGTAAGCTGAAACTTGGTGGATATGTTTCTTGTGAAAGGATCAAACACAGATGTTCAATAGGTGGAATTGCTGTGGATTCCTGATTTTTAACAATTTTTTTAAAAATTCGGGTGCTTATTGGTAAATGTACCTTTTCTATTGATAATTAAGGAAATCAATGGGCATTCCAAAGGCTTAATATCATGTATTTTCTTCACAAAGAAGCAATGTTGTTTTTAAAGTTCTCTTTAAACATTCTTCAAATTCTCGTGTTCCAGTAAAATTTATATTTTTAATGAATTTTTCTTTAGGCAAATCTTACAAATACTTCCAAATGTCATGTGCACTCAGGTAAAGCTCAACACTGGTCTATTCAGTTGCAACTTTGATTTTGTCAGCAAGCTTAATTCAGCTGAGCACGGGCTGTTCACATAGCCCTCTGGTTAAATATTAACAGGTGATACTAGCAAAATGTGATATGATACAGATTCTCTCTTTTTTCGGTATTTGCTCGCACTTGTATGACTAATGTCTTCCTTGTGCAGACTTGCTCTTGCAATGGAAGGAAGAAGGCTCTGCGCTCACCCCATTAAAATCGCAGTGGAGTGCACATGCTTGACGGCAGTCTAATTTAGCCAGCAAATCGGCCGCAAAATTTACACATTCTGATAGAACAAATCTACCACAGCTTTTTACTTGAGCCATCCACTATCTGTCAACTGATAATAAGTGCAGGCAGCAGGCGTACAAAGTTTAGGATCCATACTTATAGGTGAAGGGCAACCGTAACCTCTTGCTGATTGGCCACTATACCGTGATTAACCCTCTCCTTTCCAGTGATCAACCCTCTCCTGTCCGGCTGCCAACCCAACTTACTTACATATTACCCACTCTGTATGTCTAGGTGCAAATGTCTATCTAAACAAAATGTTGTGCTGATTTAGGCTTACTGATTCACAAATGGGAAAAGAAGAATAAAAAGAAGCAAGCAAAACAGGTATTAGCCACCGTGAATCATAAAATCAGTTTATACACTCATGAAATGTTTCATGGCCAATCACCCATGTATGATATGGTTTTTGTCATATTTTCATGAAAAAAAACCCAACATTTTTCTGATTCAATTAGTCCTTTCTTTCTTTCTTTCTTTCTTTCTTTCTTTCTTTCTTTCTTTCTTTCTTTCTTTCTTTCTTTCTTTCTTTCTTTCTTTCTTTCTTTCATTCATTCCCTCTCCCTCTCTCCCTCCTTTTTTCATTCGTTTTTTATTTCCTTTCTCACCTCATTCTTTTTCATTCATTCACTTTTCTTATTTTCCTTTCACTTTCTTCTTCTTCTTCTTCTTCTTCTTCTTCTTCTTCTTCTTCTTCTTCTTCTTCTTCTTCTTCTTCTTCTTCTTCTTCTTCTCTTTCTTCTTCCTCTCCTCCTGCTCCTCCTCCTCCCTCTTCTTCTCTTTTTCCTCCTTCCCCTGCTCCTCCGTTTTTCAGACAAAAGCGGAATCTTTGCAATCTCCTGGTAAGACTTAAAAGAGTTCGTATCTGTGTCACATTTTACACCCAAAACACAATAAAAGCCGCACACAACGTCGCCCGTGCCTACTTATTAAAATTTTATACTTGTCTCTTTTGAATATATGTTCGCAAGAGGAAAAAAGACGTGTAGTCTGTGCTCCGCACTTGATAACAACAATAACACGAGTCTAGACATCACTGCAGCTATAGCACATGAGACAATCGCTTGAAATAAAATATAGTTGAAAGCTGAATTTTTCAGAATAGGCGCAAAAACTCATCCTAATGATACCCATGCAAAGTTCACCCAGTTCACCCCTGGGGTATTTTCAAAATTGAACATTGCGTCCGGAACAAGGACCAATAACTGCAATAATTGAGAACCATCTTTCGTCTCAACTACAGACCTAAACACGTTCAATCTCGCGTCCAATTTCATGCTTAAATGTGCAATGAATCTGTAAAAGCGACGAAAAGTCCTTGTGACTTAAAACAGATAACATAAATTAAAAACGGTTGCTATTATAAGCAACTAGAGACGGACAATCTCAACGCCCATAGCAATTTCTGACCAAGTGGATCTATTTCAGTAATTAAATTACAATTGTTTAAATCCATCTACTAGTGTATATTTAGACATTGTCTTAATCTATTTGGTTCTTCATTATTATTTTGAGCAACATTTCGCACTTTTTCCTTCCTGTATTACGCCCGGCAAAAGGCGCTTGGCTACAGACGTTAACTCATTCCATACCAGTCTCTGATATTTACGTATATTTACCAAATTTTAAGTACCAACATGCGTATCGTCTTAAGTCAGTGGTTCTGGCACTGCCTGGCAAGGGCAGCTGCAGCATGCCTTACCAAGCAGTGCCAGAACCACTGACCCAGGCCTGTCATCATAGTATGGAATGAGTTAACAGAAAGTTCAGGAGCTCTGGACAGGATGGGATACTGATATTGTTGCCCCTTTTGTGTGTTTATTTCGGGGGGGGGGGTGTTTTTTGTTTTGTTTTTTTGTTTGTTTGTTTTTTTCTGAATTTTAAATTCCAAAGAGGACCAATATCAAAACTAGGAAAGATGATTTGCTGCATAGCAAATCTGTGTGTGTGTCTTCAAAGCATATTGGTATGGCAATGTACAACTATTCCATAACACAGGGGTAGAAGTTGGAATGGCGTCTGTATCTTTCATTGCTTTGAAGTTGTTTAAGATTTAAAATTTCTAATGGTGCTATTTAGCATAATTTAAATTGCCCTAAAAGATTGCACGGAGTGGGTTTTACAAACCAACATTTTTATTTGAGGAACAGTTTGATCCTCGATATACATTTGTTTATCAATTTTATGCATGGCACCAGGTAGATTTACAGCTATTTTTATGTTAAACAAAAAAAATGTGTACTGTTTTCCTTTGCAAAATTCCTATATCAATGTATAATTATATGATAAACTTCACAAACTAATAACTGTCACATAACTCATGACAAATATAATGTTCATATACCAGGGCTCGACAATTTTTTTAAAAATCACTTGTCCGCAGGGCAAGTAAATTTCAAAATCCACTTGTCCGCGTACAAAATCCACTTGTCCTGATAAAACTTCTATAAACATCGTTTTTTTCAAACACAATGCTAAGGCCTACACAAACCATTTACCCTAAAACATATTTGCCGCGTATTGTCGCTTGCAAACTCGCACAAAAATGTCAAATTTTACAACGATTCAAGCTGCAACTGTTCGACAGTGAAACTGGCAAAACATTAAAAATACAAATTAAAAAAGTGAGCTATTTGCATGGGGTGACTAACGATGAAAAATACATTGTAATTTCTGGGACGATAGGAGTCCGTATCCCGGTTAAACTTAAATAACGATTAAAATAGTTGCATTGGTTTCAGGATCCTTTCTCGCTGCCTCTGATGCCGTGATGGGATGCATATCGTTTGCGTACCTACCATGAACGCTATCGGTACATCGTGGTAAATTTGCGTATACAGTATTGGCAAGTTACTCGCAATAAACGGTGTTCTTAAATAAAATTCAAAAAGAAAATTTTAATATTTCAAATCAGAAATCGAGCGTGCGCACCGTCAACATCTTTGCTTCTTTCCTGCAACTGTACACAAACAGCTGCTTTGGCCATGTGGCCTGACGCACAACACATCACCCGATTGGTCAATTGAGTCACATGCAAAAATGAGCCAATCGCGGCTCGTGCTGCAGTGTTTTCATCATGGCTTCCGCCCAGTGAACATGTGTGAATATGCCGTAATTTACGGAGGGAACACACAAACGGGAAGCTTTATTTTTTTTGATTGCAGCATGCGAAAATAAAGATTCCAGTGTTTATAGCAACAATTATTTGGAGTCACAGGCAAATACGCAAAGGTAGGGGGATAGAGAAAAATGCCGAATGTGTGACAGATCAGTCAGCATGATGCTCCGTTCACCGTAGATTACTCCACGCGGTCACTTGCGTGTGACTGGCAGATGTGTGTTTTGTTTGGCCGGGAAGTCAACTTGCGGCACCATTACATGATCTCTCCAACACTTTTAGAGCCCACCGATAAATTGTCTTTGATGTTAATTTGCTCAAGAATTCGCCATGCAAGTTAAAAATTTTTTTGATGTTCCTTTGTCATCGTTCGGGCAGATAAGACTGACGGTGAGGTGCTGTGACCTTGCCCCGATACGGGCGAAAGCCAATACGCCCCAATGCATGACTGCTGGTACCTTTGATCTCGTCGTCGTATGCACGCAACGGTCAAAATACCTGCTTGTTTTGACAGAAATCAAGTTGGTAATCAAGTCCTGTTGAATACACCTGCTGACCATGTAATTGTTTAAACCTGGATTGTTTACTTTAGGCCAGGGGATTATCATCACCTATTGCGCATTGGCGTCCCCACGCACATGCTTGCATTGGTGTTTATGTTCTGTTCACACGGACCACAGTAATCGCCAACACACACAGTCGCGAAGGCTCTGACTGCTCATCATTATGTTGCCGTGCATGCAAACAGACGTAATTTCAGTCCAGTTAAAAAACGAAAAAATTAGCTTGTCCGCAGGACAAGTTGAATTTGAAAGTCACTTGTCCGAGAAGAGCTTTAGCTTGTCCCGGAACGTCGGATCATAGGAATTGTCGAACCCTGATATACTATAATCGAAAATTTGTTGCCGTCCACAAACTATAGTTACAAATTTGTTACCGTCCACATACTACATACGCATATTATTAGTTTTGTAGACATGTCATTGATCTTGTGTATTTGTGATGGAGTTTGTCTAAATGAGACCCTACATATTTGTTTTTACAATTCCTGGTCACATATATTGGACTTCAACAGCACAGACTGTATATATATATATATATATATATATATATATATATATATATATATATATATATATATATATATATATATATATATATATATATATATATATATATATATATATATATATATATATATATATATATATATATATATATATATATATATATATATATGTTCAAAAATCTAAACCTGCAAATTATTTTCAATGTCCACAATTGCAATTTTATCACCTTTCACATACTATACGTATAGATAATGCCAAATAGTAGCCGTAATAGCCACAGTCTGTACTATTGAAGTTGTGTGTTTGTAAAGGGATTTGTCTCTCCTAAAATCACGCCGTGATTTTTTTTTGAGCATTATCCAAGTCCAATCTTATTGGCTTCTTTTGGGTGCATGCAAATGCAATTTTGTGCATTCCACAATAGACGCATGTACCTAGGACTAGCACTTGAATACAGACATATTGCCTTCGTGTTTGGTACATTTGTCTGACTCTTCTTGCATGCTCCCAGGGTAACAGATCCTGTATCTTTGTAATCAGGTACATCAACAATTTTTTTTGAAAAAAGGAAAAATAAACAGGGTTAGTAACAATTACACTGAGATGAACCGGTCGAATCATGAGACCGTGTTTACCCGATTTGTGTGTGTGTGTGTGTGTGTGTGTGTGTGTGTGTGTGTGTAAATGTTTACAGCTTTGTATACTTAGACTATTCCCCGGGAACCAAACCTTCTATTAGGTTGTGTTAGTAAAGGTATTCCATTCCTTTGCAGTCACTCAACTATGGCCTTCAACCTGAACTGCTGGGTAGCAATAGATTGTAAATCTGCATGCAAGCGCAGTTAAGTCGTTAGTCTTTCCTGTTTACAGATGTGCACGTGCGAAGAAAAGCTTGAATACGTACATGCATTGTATATACTTCTTGTTGCTCTCAGGATAAATATTCCGTAACAAATGATATGATGGGTCATTTACAGTCGGCTTCCCATGTACCAACTTTCTGGTGACGACCCACCCAACGATCGAGTTGATTTTAGACCCTGCTTTTGCAGTAACAGAGCCTCCAAGGCGGGATATCTCCCGTTTTTTCTTACTGTTTTTTTTTTTAACAAAGTCTCCCGTTCTCCGGCTTTTTATAAAATGTCTCCCGCTTTTTAATGTAAAATTAAAAAAAAAAAAAAGTAGCAATGTTCCATCGGTGGAAGATGTCCGAGATATCCTCATTTTGTGATTTGTGCAAAGTTTTTGCTATGCCTTTCTACTTAATGATTTTACAACAATAATTGTAATTTGTACTCTGGCAGACAGTTTGCCCATATGATAAAGCTGATGACCATAAATACACATATGTACATGTATGTCTTACTTTCGTTAGGTGTTAGAGCAGTTGAGTGATTACTTTCATTGTGGTACTTGTACAGTAAAAGAGTACATTGATGCCAATGAAGGACTAGAACTTGAGTAAAGCATCTGTTCTTATTTTCAGGTGTCACTGTACTATTTCATGTTTGTTTGTTTTTTGTTTTGTTTTTTGTTTTTTCTTTTAATTTTCTGGTTTATTACACTCTTGTAAATTCATATCCCATGACCACTAGCAAGGTTACTTAATTGGGACCTTTGGAGTCAATGTAAGAATTACCTACTGCGGTGACAGTGTCTGATTGTGTGACTATATGATAGAGTAAAGGCTAGTAAAGTGATTTGTTCTTGAGTTCATAATCGAGCTCACATGCTTTCCAGCTCCATGAGTTCCTGGACACCTTGAACATGAACCTTGTCATGAAACACTCGGGTGAAACGAGGAAAAATTAGTTTAATGTGAAAAAAAACAATTATTGGTACTTTTTTCACTTCTATACCATGCAATATAATTATTTATTCCACCGTCTTTCATTGATACAATATTTATTTTCATTACGGCTTCTTGTTCTTTATTTATTTCACCCATATTCTCCAAAATTTATATAAAAAATGGGAAAAAAATCCACCACCATCACCTGCCTGCAATACCTTAACGTTGGGTCCTACATGGTGAAAATTGAAAGAGTTATGGCTGGATGAAAATTCAAACGTCCAAATGACCTTGAGCTTTGACCTTTAGAGGTCACATGTAAATTACAAAAATGTGTAGTGTTACAATATCTGCAATTTGAGCCCAGCATGATCAAAATTTGATAAGTTTGACCGAGTTATAGCTAGAAGAAATTTTCAAAATGGCAAAATGACATTGACCTTTGACGTTTAGAGGTCATATGTGAATTACAAAAATGTGCAGTGTTAAAAACATATTAACTGAAGTTAGATTGGTTACCTGCAGCTATAATAGTTTTGAGAACATTCAAGATTTAAATTTTTAAATGGCCCTAATTTGCATAATTGTCAAAATCATCACCCTCCTGCATAAAAAGACATGACTTCATGTCTGGAGCTATAATCATGGCAAGTTTGGAGTTTCCAAATGTAATAATGGCCGAGAAAATTGTGAAAAATGCTTGGAAAGAAGAAAGAAAGAATTCTTAGAAAAACAGTATGTCTGTGTTGACATAATATTACATTGGTGATGGAAAATATAGAATTTGCAAGATGAAGGGGGAACGCTGTTGGTTTTCAGTAGAAGGTTAGGGGAGAGGTTTGTCAAAAAAAAAAAAAAAAAAAAAACCCATAACCATGTGAAATTAAATTAAACATACTTTTTTTTACATAACATTTTAAAACTTTTCAAGGGCCCCTAGTTTGCATTTATTAAAATTTTACTTGTGGTTTACAAGATGTAACCATTGAACAAACCCGTGAATTAAAGTTGAAATGGTACCTACATCATAAACAGTTTTGAACATAGGAAACATTTAAAATTTCAATCGATCCTAATTTTCAACATGTTGACTATTCAAACCCAGAGGATTCATATTACTACTACAATTACCACGCGAGAACAATAGTGTCCGACAAAAACTGAGGACGTTCATAAATAAAAAAAATGAATAAATAAATATATAAACAAACAAACAAACAAATAAATGAACGAATGAATGAATGAATAAATGATTTGAAGGAAAACGAAAGGTCTATGTTGTTACCCAGACTGAATAAACTGGAGAGGATTTGCTTCCAAGCAAAACTGTCTATGTGCCTTCAGAACTTACATAAATTTAAAAGCCTTAATTTTTGTCTGCTGTTTGTTGCATGCCCCTTCAGAACAAATCTATGAATTAAACTTTGAATGGCACACCTACCTATAATAGTTTTGAAGATATTCAACTTTTAAACTTTTCAAGTGCCCCTAATAAGCATCGATTAAAATTCTACAACGTTTGTCGGTAGTTCACTAGATGCGCCTACAGTAAAACACATTAATTGAAGTTGGAATGACGCCACTACCTATTATAGTTTTAAAGATATTCAACATTTATTTTTTCAAATGCTCCTAATTAGCATAAATTAAAATTCTAGAACTTCTGATTGTGGTTCAGTGGTCTACACACTCACAGAACAAACCTATGAACTGAAGTTCGAAAGTGACTCTAGCTATAATAGTTTTGAAGATATTCAACATTTTAACTTTTCAAGTGTCCCTAATTGGCATAAATTAGAATTCTGCAACTTCCATTTATGGTTTTTTTAATGCGCCGACAGCATAAACCCATGAATTGACGTTGGAATGGCACTTCCACCCATAGGCATAACAATTTTGAAGATATTCAACCTTTAAGTTTTTTAGATGCCGCTTATGAGCATAAATTTTAATTTTGCAACCTTTATTTGTGGTTTGTTGGATCCACCTACAGAACAAATCTACAAATTAAATTTGGAATGGCACCTGTACCTACAATAGTTATGAAGATATTCAACATTAGCTTTTCAAGTGCCCTAATTAGCATAAATTATGGTTCTGCAAGTTTTGTTTGTGGTTTATTTAATGCATCTACAGCACAATTGAAGTCGGAATGGTGCCTGTACCTGTAATACTTGTGAAGATATTCAAGATTTAAATTTTCCAATGGCCCTAATTTGCAAAATTTTTGAAACGGTCGATCCTCTTCACAAAAAGCCAGGCTTTATGTATGGAGGTATAATCCTGCCATGTTTGCAGCTTCTACGTATAATAGTCTTCAAAGAAAATTTTGGGCATGGAGCTTTTGACATTTTAATTGGTGGGCCTATTTATTTGTTACAGTATAATGCTATGCCTATATACCCGGTACTATTGTGTTCAATTTCACCAGAAGGGCTACGTTCTTGCCAAATTAGGAGTTTCTGTGTACAGCCCTGTCTGAGAAACCATCTGGACAAAATTAGACCATAAAATGGATAAAGAAGAAAGAAAGACAGAAAAAAGATCTCACAGAAAAACAAAATGTCTGTGTTTTACCCAGAGAGAACTTGGAATTAACCAACATGTCTGTGTCAGCACACAGACTTAAATGCACGGTCTGACACCAGAGATCGCTGCCGTGTAAACTGGCAAGCTTGATCGATTAGTTTTAATTGTCGTAAATCAAACATACTAAATATAGGATATATACTCTGTTTTTGAAAATGATTGTTTAAAAAAACTAGTTTTTAAGTTATATATTTATATTTTTACGGCAAAATCTGATACAAGTAGAAGTTAATAATTGTACGACAATCGTGAGCGAGCACCTGCGCGGAAACTCCGTCAAAATGGCGTCGGACGAAGAAGTGAGTAACACGACGGGAATAACTTTCTTTATTTCTTGCTTTAGGATTTAGTTTATGAAGCTGATGAAAGTGCAGTTTGGGTTATAGTCCCTCTATATGCAAGGCGTATGTTGAATACTGTGTTGAAGCGGACTTATTTAAATAGATTAAATGTAGACATTTGTAAATGGTTTGTATTGGTGGTCACTTCACCAGATTGCACGTGCCAATTTCTTGAATCGTGATCCTTTGACTCTATTTCGTTAGCGTTCCGGGAGGCTTGCACTTTTTTAAAGGCAGTTCACGCCTAAATGGAGCCACCCGAATGCCTTTTGCCTTTTACATACCAGACTGCCTTTCTCACCGTCTCCACTCACTACAATGTCTGCATTGTTGTTGTGTCTGAAACCTTTGTGGGCGTCTTGCTGTCAGTCGCCTGTTGCAGGGCACTTCGCAATATGTGAAGCATTCAATGCTAAAACCTAATATTAAATTTAACAACTGTTATCGCAAACTGCGATAGTTACTAGTTCCTCTGCAAAAGTTTCTAATAATACATGCCATACTTTAACTTTTAAACACCCGGACCGAATTCCAAAGAACGGCCTGTATCAGGATAACATGTCCTTCTTGTTGCCACACATAGGTTTGAATTATGATTTAATACTGTGCCAATGTCCCTCAACAGAGTTGGTATGGGCACCTGATTGGGGATCCAAAAAGCTCTCATGGACCCAATGGTTCACCGTCTGATGCTGGTAACCCATTCTGATAAAATCATGGAGGTATAATACAGAAGGAGAGAGTACAGCCGGTTGAGCCCATCAACCCCCCCCCCCCCCCGTGACTAATTAATTGTGCAAATAATCCCTTCTCCATTTATCTTGCATTAATTATCTCAGTTGAGATAAGCTATAAGCGCCCGCTTTGTACCGCAGCCGTGTTCATCCAGGCTTGTCACGCAGGCGCACAGCGCATAGCAACTTCTAGCGCATTGCTCCAGAACAGTGGGGCTTATGATGCGTAATCATGTAAGCGGCAATCAATCACCAGCATGAGTTCGCAATCAGTTTAAATCGCTAGCTTCTGTCAAGACGATTTGAATGGTGTCTGTTACCTTGTGGTACTCACACTTGAACCTGAGATATTGAAATTCTACTGTTCCCAAGGGGAACTCCAGAATGTTAATGTAAGGAAAGTTTTACAAAATAAAGATCTTCAGTAGTAAATTTTCCAGATGCTGCTGGTTTGTCAAAACGTTTCCACATTGACACTGACTTCTGATCTTGCAGCGGTTGTAAATGGTTATTTCTTCGCATGATGTGGCCAGGTAGAAAATCGCCGTGGAAATAGGTGGAATTTTCAATTTCTCCAAGATAGGTGGCTTAATATGGCAGATATGTCCGGATGTAAAGTAGGGGGAATTTTGCTTGAGTGTAGATCCATATAAATGGGCCTGTAAATCTGGATGCAACCGGTTCGTTCAAATAACAGCAAACTGTACTCTAACATTCCATATAAATTTAGAAAAGTAATGGGATTAGACATGACAAATTTATGGGATATATAGACCATGGCTAAAGGTAGAATCGTATGTAATATCAATGACCTTGACCTATTTTTGTGAGGTCACCATGCTTGTAAAGTTGTAAGAGGTGATTTTGTAATGACAGGGTGTAGCTTGGACATCAATGGCAAAGAGAATTGAGCTTCCAGACCAAAGCTGCATTTTGTTACATTGTACATGAAACTGTACTTGGTGACCTTCTCTTCGGGTCATTGAGACCCAGTTATTATGCAGTTTGGCATTTGTCTAAAATTGTTGTTTTTTCTTTAATAACTTGAAAAGTTAGCACCTGATTTGAACAAACAAGACCATGTATGGAAAGCTGGATGTGGGATGCATATTTAAACTAAAATTTTTTTAATCCTAGATGAAGGTCAAGGTCAAATGGCCAGTTTAAAGAAAAGTTAAAATGTGGAATTTCTTCAATATGATTGAAGGTAGAGGTACCATTTCAACTTAAATTCATAGGTTTGTACTATAGGTACATCCAATGGACCTCAAACAAAAGCTGTAGAATCTGAATTTATGCTGATCAGGGTCACTTGAAAAGTTAAAATGTTTAATTTAATAGCCTCAAAACTATTAAAGGTGGAGGTACCATTCCAACATTAACGTATTTTAAAGTTATTTTCATGTCATAAGTCCTAAAAAAAAAACTTGACAAAACTTTGTAAGATTATGTATACAATGGTGTGGGGGGTTTCTGTAGAAAAGGTGGCTTTTCTTAAATGGGGCCTTACAAGAGGGGGGCCACTGTATGGAAAAGATGCAGGTTGGGATTGTGGGGCAGTCGCCTTGACCTTGTAAGAGGTATTTATGTCTAACAACATAACTGCAGACCTGCTCTGCTGCTATCTGTTCCTCGGCAATGGAACTATGCACCTGCCGGGATGAGCCAGTTATGTTACTTAACCGTCCAGAAATACCACCTTTTCTACCAAACAAGTCAAATATTCTAAATAAGTTTAACATCTTGTATGTTTTTAAACTTATTGAATGAATTTTTCAAAGCATTTTACTTTTTTAAAGGTTATTTTCATCATAGAAGCTTATTTGGTCCTGCTTAATACATGAATCTGCAAGGCTTCCTGTCAGTTTCCTGGCTATAACCTAAGTGGTAGCACAGGATCCCAGTTAATGTGAATAAATCCTATTTTCAGTCTCACTGTCATTTATAATATATCAGTTTGGTTTACCAGGGATACCTGATGAATAACATGACAATATACTAGTCCTATGTTGGTACAGTGGTACCTGCTATTTAAGACCACCCCTACAGCCAACAAAAAGTGGTCTCATACTGCAGGTGGTCTTAAATTGAAGGTATATTTAACATGTAAATACAGCAGAGGGTCCTGAAAGAGTGGTCTTAAAAAGACATGCGGTCTTAAATTGGAGGTGGTCTTTAGAGCAGGTACCACTGTAATGTACTTGGGAAATTTGGGTGCACGGCATTGGACCGAAATCTGTTTCACTGTATTACAATTTTACGGAACTGTGAATTGGTCGAATAGGAACTAGGTCGCATAATTTTTTTATGGTACTTGTTATTCACCTTACTGTAATACAACCTAAAATCATTTTGAATGCATTGCCACTTGACCAAAAAGAACAATGGGTCAATGCATAGGAATCAGCTACCAACAATAAAAGAAATCAAAGGTGTCTGGCATCATGATTGTGTTATGTTTGTTTAATATGATGAGTATTTCTGGCACAAATTTTTGTAAGTCTGCATGATTGTTTGAGGCATCATTTCAAACAAAATAATTATAAATAAAACAGACAAAAGAATTAGAAAAAACAAAATAGATATTTCTCATTTAAAATGGAATATTCATAGATAAAACAGACACACAAATTAAACAAAACAGATACATTTCTCATTTAAAGCAGAACATATATAAATCAAAACAGACAAAAGAATACAACAAAACAGATATTTCTCATTTAAAACAAAATAATCATGAATAAAACAGACAAGAAAAATAAAGCTAAACAGATATTTCTCATTTCAAACTGAATAATTAAAAATAAACAGATGAAGCTAAAATAAATCAGATAATTCTCATTTCAAACAGAATAATTAAAATAAAACAGACAACAAAAGAGAACAGGTTTTGATGAAATTTTGGTTGAAATTTCACTGAAGTTTGTTGAATTAACCATTCTATTCACTGGCTATTCTACCAAATTTTCATTCCATGAGTTTAATATACGGTGAAAAAACTTTTCTGTGAATTTGTCATTTGTTGATTATTCATTTCGGTGTACTGTCATGGACCCGAGAAACTTGACACAATTATCATGGCAGTATAAATTATATTTATATTGTATACATATCTCTAGCGTGTCTAGTTATGACTGTTGAAGAGCAGGGTGTGGTCAACACTGAAGTTGTATACAACAATTAGCATAGCTCCTCAGTCAGATTAGCTAGTAAATGTACATTGTATTAGAAGGTGAGGATCTACTGAAGCTCGTTATAGCAATGTGATAAATGGAAATGCAAAACATATGTAGCTGAGCTGCATAAATGTTTCTTGCTTTTCTTATTTTATAGTAGATAAATACTGCAGATATGAGAATACTTGCCATTTTCATCTACATATTAAAACATTGCTTTGGATACTACTCTAGAGGATTTCCGTGCACAATGTCTTGCAAAATCAGTTCTGTCTTCCCAAGCAACAATTTTAGGGTACACAAGCATTCCACAGGATGATTTTAAGGTAAAAATTTATATCCACTGACAGAAACTCTCTGATATTTGTGTTCCATGGTCTGTGAGTCTCTGTGGATTTGACTGGTGTGGTATACATGTATGTACTGCAGTGGTATAATGTAATTAATACAGAGTAATAAGAAAGATGGGACAACTCGTAGTGGACTGTTGTTAAGTAAAGTTAGGCGCATACAGTAAAAAACATGAGATGATGCACATCCTCAACTTCTCGCCATGTTAAGATGCTCTGACAGCAGATTGTTATGTCTGCTTAATACTGCTGTGTTTGTCTGCATCTGTAGGCCTGTTTTTAAGGTGTTGCGATAATTCTTTAAATTTGGCACATGGGGATGTGTTCTGTTTATGGCTTTGGCTGTCTTGTAATTTTTCTCTGTTTGAACTCAAGCCAATGTGTGCGCAACTTGTTGGACTTCTAACCATCGTTTATGTTTGTTCCAGTGGTGTTAACATTGGTAAAGTTGCAGCTGCATTTGATAACATCCATGGATATACCCATCATTCCTGCAGGCTTTGCAAACATTGGCAGAAATTGCATCCAACTGATAAATTTTTTAAATCATAGACAATTGACACAGGTTGACAACATTAATTCTTGCAGTCATCTGTGTCAGGTATATGTTATAATTGTCTTTACTGATTTGATTGTCTGGATATATATTTGTATGGGATATTGTACCTTTTCCAGGATGAAGACTTGGTAGCTTTACGTACTGCAGCCTTGGCATCTGTCAAAGGAGTAAGTATGCCTATTTCTGGTATACACACCTTTCAGTTACTGTAGATGCTACTTTACTTAAAGCACTTATAATGTAAAGTTAACAGACGATATGGTGGAGGGCAAAAACAATGGACCACCTAATTATACTATTTTCTGCAGTTGTCTTTCATAACTTTGTCATTGCTCAATATTTTACATACAAATTTGGCATACAGGGGCTTTCAGGTGTGCTGAGTTCAAATAAAATATTTTTTTTTGATGGCAGATCAAGACTTTACTGTCAAATTGGCTTAATTTGCATATTAATCAGGTACACTAAAAAGTACGTATAATTAGCAAATACGTACCTAACAATGCTCATATCTCTGAATACTAATTTTCATGAAAGGGTCAGTTACTTTTGCCTCACTATTCAAGTCACAAATACAATTTCAATTTACCATGATAATAATGATAAAAATGTCAACAAAATAATCTAATTTGCATAAATTAAAATAACTTAAATGGATGTTCAATCGGAGCTCAGTATACTGTCCAAATCGGGAGCGACATCACAACTAGGCTCTTAAGTAAGTCTTATGGCTTCAACTAGTTCAAGTCTTTCAGCTTAAAGTCATCAACAATACAGAATCCTCACAAACTTTTACAGACACACATTTTATTTAATTAACCATACAATGCAGTGTATGAAAGATGAAAGCATGGTCCGCAGAAGCCTGGATGCTTGCGACTGTAAAGTCCCCTCTGCATGGCTTGAAGCGTCTTGCTTTAATTTAACCTTGGGTCAAGAACCTGCAAGTACAGAAATTCCAAAGCAAATGATTAGCTTGCTGCAAAAACCTGTTCATAATATTTAAACAATTTACACACTGAATTTGTTTAAGTTAAAAGCACAGCGGGTGACATAAAATTTTCTGGTTAACAGCAGTAATATAACATGGCAAATAACACAACTAGGTGTCCCTGCATTTTTTCATTATGTTATTGTATTCACACACATTTTTTTGTATCTTCAAAGTAAAGAATAACAGAAACTGTAGCAAATATCCTTTTGATTCTAGCTAACATCAGTTGTGATGTAAATTACTTGTCCTAGAAACTATCAACTGAGACAACACCTCAAGTTTTTCATTTTTTTTTTTTTTTAATTTGTCCATACCTTGCTTTGTATATCTTGTAACTGTCCTCAAGCTGTTTCCACTCTGCCAAATGGAACATGCGCCCGCCAGAAACTGGGACTGGTGGCATGGTGATTTGAAGAAAGACAAACTTCCTATCAACTGGTGAAACATCAACAGGTCGTGGCTTCTTGAACATTCCCTTCAATGTGCTTGCATGCAGGAAGTCAACTGTCAGTATATTCCCGTTTGTATTCAGAATTTGCCCTGAAAGCAGAAAGACATCATGTAATTTAATTACTGTAAATTGTTTTATTTTCGCGTGTATAAATTTTCACGGTTTTTGTATTTTTCACATTTCACTGTAGTTTTAATTTCACTGTTTTGGACATAATACTCATTCAAACAATGTTAAAATACTATTTCACTGTGTTTTTATTTTCACGGTTTTGTGCCATTAGCGGAATTAGCGAAAATAAGAATACAGCGAAATTAAAGCAATTTACAGTACTTTGATATAACAACTTTGTTAAATTCTGAAAAACAAAAAGAAAAGTACACTGTGTCCTATGTTTGCAGTATTTTCATTCAGTCTACAAATTAGTTGCCTCCAAAGCAGACCAAGCCACAGGGCAAACAAATTAGTGCAAATTACTACAATGCTGTTTGTTAAAACTAAGTACACTGGATTTACAATGCTCACAACAATCTAACTTCAATTTTAACCACAATAAATTAATAAACACTCACTGTAATCAATGTCTATTATATTTCTTCAGCATTCTCGAGTAAAAATTTTTATGGAAATAAAAGTTATTTGCATTTGTACATTATTTAAAGACATACAATTCTATTAAAACGCACACACTTAATATATTTGCCTGGGAGTAATGGAGTTCTTGTTTCAGTCTTTTTATCTCTCTTTTCCTCGTGTCATCATCAATTCCATCCATCTTTCTCTTCAAATATTTCTTTTTTCTCTGTTCCAATTGAGCGACACTTTCAGCCTGTGCTATATGTTCATTCAGTTCTTCAATTTTTTCTCTCAGTTCATCATTTTCCACCATTAAGTGCTTTTGTTTTTCCTTCAAGTCCACAATTTCTTTGACCTTCCCTTCCAAACTCTCTTTTAGTCACCTCTCTCTTCTTTTAACATTTTTAGGAGCATAGTGGCCTATCTTTTCATCTAGTTTTCTCATTCTCATTCTTGCAGACTGTGCCTCTTTCTGATGTTTTCAAGTTCTCGCCGTCTTGTAATGATGCTGCTTTGAACTCTATTCAACTGTTGGAGGGGTGATCGCATCCTGGAATTAAGTGTTTGTCTGTTGCCAGTACTACATGAACTGTTTGGGTAGTTGTCACTCTCAGGCAGTGTTGGGGGTCCTTGGTTGAATAGGCTATCTTGAAGTTGTACATGTATATTTTCTGCTTCTGTGACTGTGTTCTGTCTGTCTGTCTGTGGAATCCATTCTTCATTTTCCAGTTCATGAATGCCATCTTTTTTCCTCTTTTTTTCTTAGTGTTTCTCGTTTACTGTGAAGTGCCTTCACTTGGTTCCAAAGTTCTTTGTGGGTATTAGTTGCACCTGTAAGTTTTTTAATCCAGTCAGCAAGTATAGATGTATTGGTGTATCTCTTGCGGACATAAAACCTGTGGAGTTCCAGCTGCAGGCCATTTGTGTATGGTCCAGGTGAACAACATAAAAGATCACCATCATCAACAGCATTGATTGAATCATCTTCTGATATATTTAATTCCCTTGTTTTTTCTCCATTATAAACCTGATCTGGATCCTTTGCCATCACATTCACTGCAAGATAAATTAAACCGTGTTTTATATAAAAATTAGAGAATGAAATATATTTTCTGTTGTTTTTTTCTGAAAAAATAATTTATTCTCTCAGATATCAGAAATAGTAAATGAAACATTTTTATTATTACTTATAAAATGAACATAGCCATGATTAGTGTACTACAGTCTGCAACTTGCAATTGAAAACTTGATTTTGAAAATTCATTCTGTTCATGTTGGGTAGTTCACTGCTACTAGTACTAATTGGGTTAAGAAGTATGTCTATTTATCATTAATTCAATCATAACAAATATACTCCCCACAAATTAAAATAAATCAAAATGATTTTTAAATTGTGTAGTTTTAAATCAAATTATCTAAGTATGGAAATAGCCAAGCCAGGGTTTGCTTTAACAATTTTTTTCAGAGGGTCACAACCTGAGGCAGAGTCAAATTTTCAGCATTTTTTTTTTTTTTTTTTTTTTGCAGTATTTACAGAGAAAATATAAGAAGTTGTGACACTTTGAATTTTGTTGGGGGGGGGGTATTTCATGATTTTAAAAGGGCAATTTACCCCCAATTGGAGGTTAATGCAAACTTACATTTTATTTTCGAACCACAAAATTTATTGTGTTTGAAAAAGTTGGTGATATGAATGATCATCTGATCATACCACTGGTATCTAGCACCATGGCCATGACAGAATTATGGAAAGTACAACTCATTTTAGCATAAAACTACTGGATATCTTCATTAAATTAATCTAAACAACCTTGAAATCATAGTTAATACTACTGAAAGTCATAAACTAATTCTTATGTGTAGTTTTTGACGAAAAAAAAAATCAAAATTATGATAAAAAAACATGGCTCCCAATTATCGCTCATTCCAGGATTCATGCTCAGTTTTGGTCCAGAATTTCTTCAAAATAGCCTATCAATCGTTTCAAACAGGATATTTATGGAAAATTATATCTTTTTCGACTTATGCATGAATATCAGGGGCACAAGTAAGGTAATTTTATGTTTATTGCGCAAAATTCACATGTATGTCCGCATTCGCTGATTATTGATCAATTCTCCCAACTGTTAGTGTCGCCCTAGCGGCAAAGGCACAGAACTACTACCATGCACTGACGGCAACATGGCCCGTTGAACAAGACATTTTAAAAGCAAAAGCCGCGGCATTTAATATCATTTTCTGAACATAAAACCCACACAGTTATTTTAAAAAAAGATTGAAATTTATAATTATGGACATTCCAGTGTCTGCGCGGCATTCTTTCTGGTGTAAATTCTCACTCAAAGTCGACCCTTGCACTTACCTCGCCAGGACGATTACTTCCACTTGTAGTATTTAAATTTTGCTTACACCAATGGAAAGCTCATACTGTGCTCTGATTGGTCCATGAAGGTAAAATATTCCATGACATCATTTAACCATGACAGAACAGTTTTGATGAATGGATGTGCCTGGGAACTCGCGGGAAAGTTGACCCACGCCGGCTTGGGCGAGAAAGTGGCTGAACTGACGCACTACTGGATTTTCACTCAGCCATCATACCAATTAAATATGAGATTATACCCATAAAAAATATATGAACAGAAAGCTTAAAATGTGGTGAATCCAATGATATAAACTTTATTATGATGAATGGTAAAATGAGAATGATATGAGCATTGTTAGCTACGAAAGTCAAGCGGAGAGACCGCTTTCACACCTGGGGCTCAGTGGTAATGCTACACTTAATCATTGCAGTAATTTTTGTTTATCCTCTTGCTAACTTGCACTTACAGCGTGTTCGAGATGATACACCATCGGGGAGCCCAACAGCTAGAGATGAACTTGAAGATGATCCCGAGTTAGCAGCACTAAGGGAAGCAGCCTTGCAGAGTAAAAAGCAGGAGAAGCAAGCACAGTCTATTGCACCTGCCACTATTCCAGTATGTTGTCGCCAGTCTGTATTTTGGGTATAAACTGTATATCCCATTGGTATTGATCACTTTTTAGCTCTGCTGACCATAAGTCGAAGCACTTATGCGATCACTCTTGTCCAGCCGTCCATAAAATTTTGCATGTGGACACAATACAGTCTAGGGGTGAAACAAATCATCGATGCACCGGTGCATCGATGCAAATGGGCTCACGGTATGCAGTTCGATACAACGTACCAAAAACCGATATGATACGATACAGATTTTTTACCCTTAGTTTAAGGCTTCGAGTGTCAGTCACCAGTCAATTGTCGTTCTTTTAATCTTGATATGTCTGTTATTGCAAGTGTTGATTCTGCAGTAATTTCTTTGACTGTTACCACATTAAATCAATTCATAAAGCCTCAAATCTTATTTTTTGCTCATTTTTCAAGTTCTTTACAATTAGCGGTTTGTTTTATTCAAGGCAAAACGAATAGGTTTGGGGAAAAAAAATTGCCAATGCTTTGCGGGGTTCGGCTGTGCAAATGGAGTCCGGGCACACGACATTACCTCATCGGTACCAAATGTACAGTGAATATCCTTCCATACCGTATGCGTTGCAATCGTAACTGAATGCTTCAGAAGAACTACCTGAGTCCTAATGCTATGAAAATATCAAAGTTTTAACACTTTAACAACATCAAAAGCGCCAAATTTCCTACTTTTATTGTGCGCGTTGTCCATGCCTTTACCAACGGTATGTTGCTGAGACTTGGGCGGAAGTGCAGGGAAGAAAGTGACTGTCTGAGCGATCTCCATGCTCCTATTGCTCCACGTGTCTAATCTTCAGAGCTAATTATTCAAATAGGTCATATGATGATCTGACGACGTCATCATCAGCCAATAGAAACGGCTGTTTGAAAAATATTTCAAACCTTGGAAACGGCGATGTTTGGCATAAATTAACTGCATTGCTGTCGCATTTACCCACTAAGAAAGCATTTTACTGAGTCCGAACATTGAAACATTTGTTGTTTAATCCAGTCCTATGGCCCACGGAGGGCAGAAACGAATGCAATTTTATCGCTGTTTTTACACTGTTTTGCCAATTTTTAACCGTGACAGTGAGAACCCTCAGGACAGTGCCACTGTGAACATTCCATGTTTACATTTACCCATTTGACAATGCAAGAGTCCAGTGTTGCCAACCCTGAAAAACTTAAAATCCAGGAGATGGCAAGTAAAATTCCAGGTAGTTGATAAATTCATAATATGAAATATAGAAGGAAAATCAAATATTGATAATTGACAAAATTCAGGGAAGTGGCTAGAAACAAGTGACATTATGTCATTTTGAACTAAGTCTAAGACTGACATAATGTCTGTTGTCACAGTGCAACATCATATTTGTACGATCATTTATGATTGATTGATTGATTGAATACAAAGTTATTAAAAAGTTACAACCAAGACAAAATTCTTTGTTCAAACATTTTTATTTCATTTCAAGTCAAGATGGGATTGCATATTTTGAACTTTTGATGTCATAAATATGCCTAACTTCCAGACAGAATAGAATATTAAAATATCGTGATACATATTGTATCGTTAGGTGTGTATCCTGGTAGGTATCGTATCGTGACTGAGGCGTATCGTTTCACCCCTAATACAGTCCGCATTTTCAAGTTAGCTCCGTATAACTTTCAGGACTTTTCAATTGTATGAAAATTTGGGTCAAGTTTGATATTAGTGCACCACCAATATTAATGCATAATATTTTATATACGGTCCAAGATATGAAAATTTTGAGAATGCTATTTTTCAAGTAGTGTTCAGCAAATCATCACAAAATATTGCCGGAATATCAATCAGACTAAAAGATAAAAAAGTGTTGAAATTTGATGGCATTATCTGCAGTATTACAAAAGATACAGGCACAGCGGGTTGAAAACACAGCACTAAAATCGATCTATATAGTGATATAGAATTAGGCTTATGATAGCAAATGTGCCACAGATGTATATCATATGTAATACTAGAAGTTTTGTATTGTGTCATATTAATAACAATGACCTTCTTTCTCCAGGTCCACAGAATACATTTCAGGAAATTATTTTGTGTGTGTGTGGTTTTTTTTTGTTTTTGTTTTTTTTTTTTTGTTTGTTTTTTTGTTTTTGTTTTTGTTTTTGTTTTGTTTTTAATTTTGTTACAGTCATTACATCAGAACTTGTAGTACACATGTATCAATATAACATTGCAGGAATATTATACAGACAAAAGTCTGACATGTTGAGTCATTTGGGTCATCCTACTGATGGTATTTAGTGGAACTAGCATCATAGGTATTAAAAGTACATTAAATTCTTTATTTTGATTATGAATTGAAATGGAACTTCTGAATTTACACCACATATATGCATTAGGCCAATGATGAATTTTTGTACAATTTTGGGTGGCACTGACATATTTTTCAAGGTCATTATGTACTTGGTAAAGCACGCTAAATTCAGTATGTTGAGAAAGAGTGAGGCTAACAATACCAAATATCCCATAGATGTGTATCATATGCAGTGATAGGTCTTCGCTTTCAAAATTTGTTGCGACTCAAGAAATAAAACACTAATCACTGCAGATTTTGATGTAACTTGTATGTAATCTATGTTAAAATAGATTTACAATTTGCAAATTTCTTTACCCAAGTGCAATGAAACATTAGCATTTTGCTAATAGCACCAATGGTCCCTGATATGTAGAAGTGTGATGTTGCACAATATAAATGATACTGACCTGCATGTACTTTGTCAAGTTCTTTGGAGAAATGCAGAAGTTGTGGACATGTATCTATGTACGTGGCTGGAAATAGAGCTTATCCACCTGTCCGTACTAACTGAAACTTGTGACGGGCAAGTAAAGTTGCCAATTCAGTTGTCCAAAATTTACGTATAATTCAATTAGAATAAGACTCCACTTGGTTGGCAGACAATTTTTCCTTATTTCTAGCACTGATGTACCATTTAAGGAAAATAAAACGGGCAAGCTGTTTTGTGTATTTAAAGTTGCTTGTCCAGTTCGTCTGATGTGGCATTGTTGCATCCATGGTCATGTCTTTGTGTTTTATGATTTTTGTGCACATGTAGGTAAAAAAATAAAGCTGCAAACAGTCAACCAACAATCAGCATTTGTGGGCAGGAAAGAATTTTCTAGTTCTTGGGAGTCATCACGCTGGTAATGAGGAATGGATGCAGCCATGTTACCAGTTGTCATGGCAAAATACATGGCTGGTAACCTGCTCTATCACATACGGATGTTTCGTTTTATACAGAGAGTAGGGTGTTGCATGCAGAAGTGATCATTTTCAACAGCAGTTAACTGTGCCTTGGACTGTGTTTTCATTATTGTTTGGTCACCCATGTATTAAATTGTTTTGCAGCAGAACTCTGTTGTTCCCCAAGTTGCCCCAGCCAGGCGGAATATGGGTCATTTTCCTAACAAGCCTGGCTTCCAAAGACCAAACTTCACACCCAAGGGCCATCCTGGCACGAAACCTAAAGCCAATCTGATTGTGATCCAGACCATTCCCATGGAAGGGGAGAGCCAGCAGAAACCTGATGTGACAGGTACAACAACTGCTACAGAGGCCACCAATTTGTTGCTTCGACCGCAGGACAAATGGGCAGGCACTGACAGTGACAAATCAAATAGTGCACCCAAGGCAAAAAGTAAGTTAGCACTGAGACATGAGGAGAAGCATTTCTGATTTGGTTGGATGTAATTTCATATCACCCCCTCCCCGATAAAGTAAACTGGCATGATTGGGTACCAATCATGGTGACTAGGGCCAATGATTTTCCTTTTCAAAAAAAGAGAAATTCTGTTCATCAGCAAAAATTTTGTAAATTCTGTTTCACTGCTATATATGTATGTATAATTCATATAAGAAAAGATATCAAATTCCATTTCGAGGATGAAAAAAATGCGCAATTCCGCTTCAGTTTTGGAAAAAACAGAAAATCATTGGCCCTAGGTGACCAGGCCCAATGTAACCTGTATGAGTAGTGCTTATAAATCATAATGCAGTCTTGACCCTTCCTCTGCTATTCATATTTTGGGTTTAGATGTCTGTCACGCTGAATTTAATCTTGGGATCGCCCCACCAACACGATCTTAAGGGCATCCTCATTGACGTTTATTTAGATAAACAAAGACATCGTATGTACATTTCCGATCAAACAACCTGCGTAGTTTTTGCTGCAGCAACAATTTTGTTGTGTAAATGTGAGGATTTTATTCATACAGACTTTTAAATAAACATATAATCAATTATTTTCGGTACATTTGCCGATAAAAATTTGCAAAACAGCGTTGAAATTCAGTATTTTGCGGCCTCAAACTTCGTAGATTCTCTTACCGGTTTAAGGCATGTTTGGTATCAATGGAAACGCCAGAAGCTCATCAATATCATCATGCTGCTTTCCTATTGGCCTAATTCCCGCCCACCAAACAGTGTCATCTTGCATAAAGTTACTATCTCCGAAATAAAAATCTTAGAATAGTAGCCAGTGACATTCTCGCACCGCTTCAGCAAGATTTTCATCCTGCTCGGGTGCTGATTGGCTGAAATCATGCATAAAAGTTATGCATGTGGTCAAGCATGCGCAGTGCACACTATCAACAAACAAGCATGGTGGAGGTGATCCCTCAAGCCAACGGTACTTTCATGTTTTAATGTCACATAAGTGGGTGCACGGTTGGCTGAGCGGCAAGACGCTCGCCATTCACCTCTGCGACCCAGGTTCGATTCTCGTCCTGGGCAGCATGTGGAAAAAGTTCCTACCACTTTAACCGTGCATGGTGGTTTTCTCCGAGTTCTTCGGTTTCCTCCACTAGGCAAGGTAGGAAGTATACGCTAACATCTGTGCCATGGAGAGTGACTCGATAAGTCAATGCTTGACTTCTTTCACAATCCATGTAAAACAAATGTATCTATACTTAAGTACCAAAATTTTGTGACATATTGATAGTACATATTTTGAAAAGATTCAGAATGTCTATGGTGAATCGCTGAAAGAAATACAGAGTGGAAACTGAATGCAATGGATGTTTGAATGGGCAGCTTGCGCACCAGTATGCATTGTCAATCAATCTCCGTGATGGTCTGTACTGAATAAAATGTGTGTGTGTTGGTTTTTTCGCATAGATAATGCAATATTTAGATAATTTTGGCGCTATTACTCAATAGTTACAGTGCAAACTGTTTAGTATGTTGTACATCTGCAAGAGAACTCACTAGGTTGCCAAATCTCGGTAATTGCGCACACTGAAAGTTGTTGTTTGGCATGTGCTACATTGGGCGGACAACCTCACCTACAGCGTGGGAGAAGCAAGTATCTTTGGGCCGATTTTCTTCCCTACAGTAGAGGAAGGGTTAAAGTCTTAGAAAAAGCTGCTTGTGATTTACTATTCACAGGCATAATTACAAAAATGGCTTTGTCCAAATTTGAAACTGGGAGTCCAAAAAGATGTGGTCATCCCTCGGGCTAACAGTATGTATGTTTAGATCTAAATACATGCCTTCAGTTTTCGTGTTGAGAGTTGGTCATAAAAAAATCTCTTTTCTTTGTGAAATAATTACTAAGTCTTAAAATTCAATGCACTGATATGCTTATAGACCTGGCAATTTGAGCAGAGGTCTTCTCATGTCTGAACCTGACCTTGACTCAACTGAGACTTATCATCATGACTGATCCTCTGTAAATTTTTTTTTTATCTTGCAGCTTCTAACAAATTCAGTCGTTTTGAATCAAGTGACTCTGAGAGTGACGATGAAGATGACAGTTCTAATTCATCAGACTCGGACAACCAATCCGGGAGAAACTCGCACAATAAAGGCAGCCAATCAGATAGTTCAGTGTCAGATTCCAGTGAATCAGGAAATTCTGGCAAAGGATCAAGTCAGTCAGGTGACTCTGACAGTGACGGTAGCCAATCAGATTCTGACAATGAGTCTAGTCAGTCGTCAGTTTCAGCAAAAGCTTCCATGTTTGCATCAAGCAATAAAGACAGTGATAAACGTGCAGAGACTGCGGGAAGTGCTAATCATAAGGGTTCTGCCTTGAAAGTCAATGAACCAGGCTCTCGTCAAACAAAAAATGCAACTGCTGTGAAAGATTTGGCACAAGGCAGTGAAGTATTGCATGCAAATTTTCCTAAAGAAAATGTAATGGGTTCTAATGTGAAGCATCCAGTAAACCCTGTGGACACTAAAGTGCCAAACAAAAGTACTCTATCAAAGACAGCTGGTTCCTGTGTGGCAACTAACCAAGAAAACCCGAGGGATGTAACCAAGGAAAAACCACGTGTACATAGTGGAATGGATATTGATGTGTCAAAGAGAGATCGGAGGGTAGAAACTGTAAATACAAGAAAACACTTGTCACTTGATGATCAAAAGCATTCCTTGAAAAATGTGTCAACCAAGTTCGGTGGTAAAGATCAGAGAGACAAGGATTCTGGCTCGGACTCTGGTGATGCTGCATTCAGAAGGTCATTACGAGAAGTGACTCGAAAAGACCGAGGAAGAGAAAGGCCAATAAGTAGTCAGACTATACCAATGCCAGCGAGAAGCAAAAATAATATCTCTGTCCCAATCTTGCCAACATCAGATACTATTAGAGACAAATCTAGACTGTCTCATAAAGCAGAGGAAAATAGGAGGCAACATACTGAGAGAAGTCCTAGATCTGAACATACAAATGGTAAAAGTCCTAGAAATGAGTCTTCACCAAAGCCTGGGAGTGTGAAAAATATGTCCACAAAGGGCATGCCAGTGGAAAAAGTAGAAAATATTCCAGCTCCAAAGCCAATAGTTGTAGCAGACATACCCCTGCCAACAGGCTCTATGGACCTGGCAAAGTTAGAAGCTAGAAAGAAAAAATTTGCTTCAAATGAAACAGTTACAGTAGAGACTGCAACGAAGAAAATTTCTCTTCAGGGTATTATACCCAGGAGTCAAAGAAAGAAAAACAGAAACGCTGAAGAATCAGATAGAAAATCGTCATATCTAAAACAGGAGAAAGATAAAAAGTTACCTTCAGAGGAGAGAAAAAGAACATTGTCTTCAGCTAGAAGTGATAAAAAGGGAAGTGACACAAACAAAAGGACATCTCAATCTAGTGAAAAGGCTAACTCAAAAAAATCAAGACATGCGGAACCAAATCCCAAAAGGGATGCCCGCAAGTCTTCTGATAGTGACAGTAGTAGCAGTAGCAGTGAGTCAATGTTCAGTGACAGTGATAGTAGCTCTGATGCTGCCCCATGGAGGATGAAACACACAGGGGATGCAGACAGTGGAAGCAAAAAGTCTGGGAAAGTGGCCTTTGAAAGGCGTAGTATTGATATTGAACAAGAAAGGCGTAACCGTACATTACAAGAGCATCGACATGACCGAGAAAAGGGCATAGAAAGATCACGTTATACAGATAGACATAGAAATATTGATAGGAGGAAAGACCATGGTGATACCCGTGAGAGAAAGCGAGACTCAAATCTCCCTGAAAGGAGACATGGGTCTGGTCCTCCTGAAAGGCGACGAGATTCTGGTGCTCCAGATAGAAAGCATGATACAGGGGCTTCAGAAAAGAGGCAAGACTCTGGTGCAATAGAAAGAAAGCACGAGTCAGGTCCTGCAGAAAGGAGGCATGGTTCTGGGCCTCCAAACAGGTGGCATGATCATGGTTCTTTAGAAAAGAAACATGATTCAGGTACTGTCAGGGAACTACCCAAGAGGTACCAGGACCCTAGACCTCACAGGTCTAGGTCAAGGGACAGCTCTTCCAGCAGCAGCGATAGTCGTAGTGCCACACCTACTGTCAGATCAATGCTGAGTAGTGTTGTGGTGAAGGACAAAAGATCATTATCAAGTGATCGAACGCCACCAGCTGCCAAAAAGGCAGAGTCTGTCAGGTCAGAAAGGACTAAAGGTAAAAAGCAAACAGAGAGTAATGAACGAAAAGTGTCAAATTCTGACAGTGTGAGAGTTGTAATACAGAGCTCAAAGTCTGATTTGTCCCGGGCTGATGCAAGGAATGCCATTCGAAGGTTGAAGCGAAAACCTCATGATGACGGCTCTCAAGATGGCGATTCTGGTGAGGAGGGCCATAAAAAGACAAGGGACACAAGCAAAGGCATTAGCAGTCCAGTAATCAATATTACTTTTAATAAAGGTAGGTGTATTATTAACACTGCAAACTAGTCAGTCAGTGAAACTTATAAGATGGGTCTGCATTCGTCTGTCCACAATAAATGTTTTCAACTTCTCAAAAATGGTTAGCCAGATTTCCTTCACACATGATGGGGCTGAACCCTGTTTCCTCTGAGCTTGTTCAAATGTTCACAGTATTTTTGGATTTTAATGATTTTTGTACTAATGTTTTTGCAAAAAGTTAAAATCTGCTCCAACCAAATGGTATGGCTAATTGTTTTGAAATTGTACAGAGACACTGCTAGTGACCCAGTGGTGCTGACTGTTCTCTGATCATCAGGGGCAATCCCTGAAATCAGCTGAAAATTTGACCACTTTACAGTGTGTTGCTCTTGCAAATGAAGTATTTTCTGCTGTATACTTTGTTTATTATTTTGTGACCCTGAAGATCTTAGCTTCTTTTTCCTGAAACGGCATTTTGAATCTCTGGGAACTTCAATGATGCAACTTGCTCAACAGATGTTGCTGAGTTAGGTTTTTTTTTTTTTTTCTATTTTTTTTTTAAATTTTTCGGAGTTCAGAATGATTCATACCATCCGTCATGTCTTTCTTTTCATAAATTTTTTTGTGAGTGTGATACAGTCGACAAGTTTTAAACTTAATGCCAAACTAAAACCTTCAGGACTTGCAAAGAGTA
Source organism: Hermodice carunculata (assembly GCA_964020975.1). NCBI lineage: Eukaryota > Metazoa > Annelida > Polychaeta > Eunicida > Amphinomidae > Hermodice > Hermodice carunculata. Next base: position 42,619,484 of record OZ026613.1, read on the forward strand.
TCGAGATCTACATTCAGTTTTATATTGGTGGCAGCACCTGTAGTATTATGTAATATGAAAACCTAAATGTGAAAATTTTGAGAATGCCTTGTCAGCTCTGCTGACCATAGGTTGCAGAGCTTGTGCAATCACTCATGTTTGTCTGTCACTCCGTTAGTCCATCTGTAAACTTTTGCTTGTGAACAAGATACAGTCCACAATTTTCATGTTAGCCCCATATAACGTTCAAGACTTATCAAGTGTATAAAATTCTAGGTCAAGTTTGATATTGGTGGTTCCAACTACAGTACTCTCTAATATATGGAACAAGATAGGATAATTCTGAGGATGTTGATTTTTGAAAAGTTTTTCATGAGTCATCTTGAAGCTTGGTGGGAGTATAGATCAGGCAAAAAGACAAAACTGTGCTGAATTTTGGTGGCTTCACCTGCAGTATTACGGAAGATATGGACCTAAAGGTGTTTTAAAAAATGCTGATTGCATTATGTTGAGAAAGAATAAGGCCAATGATACCAAATGTACCACAAATGTATGTCATGCAGATGGTATATGTTGCATAATATGGATGGCCTTGACCTACTTTCTCAAGGTTATGGAGGGAATACATTACAGGAAATGATTTTTATTTTAAGGTTCCGCCCCATGGGGGGGGGGTCTGTTTTCGGGTTGCCCATTGGGATGTCTGTCCGGATGTGCACATCCTTTCTACCGCTATATATACAGAATGCCTCCATGTATTTAGCTCAAATTTGGCAATATGCTTACCTTACCTGGCAAGATGAACTGATTAGTTATGTCTCCCGGTGGAAGCCGGGGGACATATTGTTTTAGTGCCCGTTTCTTCCGCTTCTTCTTGTTGTTGTTGTTGTTGTTGTTGTTGTTGTTCAGGTTCTTGGTTTCCGTGCGATAAGTCTTGAAGGACTTGATGGAATTTGATGAAACTTGGTAGGATTATGTATCTAGGCAAGACCTAGGTTGGGATTGTATTTAGGTGACCTTGACCTAATTTTCAAGGTCATAGGGTCACTTATGTGAAATTGGTTTCCGTGCGATAAGTCTTGAAGAACTTGATGGAATTTGATGAAACTTGGTAGGATTATGTGTCTTGGCAAGACCTAGGTTGGGATTGTATTTGGATGACCTTGAGCGAATTCTCAAGGTCATAGGGTCACTTATGTGAAATTGGTTTCCGTGCGATAAGTCTTGAGGAACTTGATGGAATTTGATGAAACTTGTTAGGATTATGTATCTAGGCAAGACCTAGGTTGGGATTGTATTTGGATGACCTTGAGCGAATTCTCAAGGTCATAGGGTCACTTATGTGAAATTGGTTTCCGTGCGATAAGTCTTGAAGAACAGGATGGAATTTGATGAAACTTGGTAGGATTATGTATCTAGGCAAGACTTAGGTTGGGATTGTATTTGGGTGACCTTGACCTAATTTTCAAGGTCACAGGGTCACTTATGTGAAATTGGTTTCCGTTCGATAAGTTATGGAGAACAGGATGGAATTTGATGAAACTTGGTAGGATTATGTATCTTGGCAAGACCTAGATTGGGATTGTATTTGGGTGACCTTGAGCGGATTCTCAAGGTCACAGGGTCACTTATGTGAAATTGGTTTCCGTGCAATAAGTCTTGAAGAACTTGATGGAATTTGATGAAACTTGGTAGGATTTTGTATCTATGCAAGACCTAGGTTGGGATTGTATTTGGATGACCTTGAGGGAATTTTCAAGGTCATAGGGTCACTTATGTGAAATTGGTTTCCGTGCGATAAGTCTTGAAGAACTTGATGGAATTTGATGAAACTTGATAGGATTATGTATCTATGCAAGACCTAGGTTGGGATTGTATTTGGATGACCTTGAGGGAATTCTCAAGGTCACAGGGTCACTTATGTGAAATTGGTTTCCGTTCGATAAGTCATGAAGAACAGGATGGAATTTGATGAAACTTGGTAGGATTATGTATCTAGGCAAGACCTAGGTTGGGATTGTATGTGGGTGACCTTGAGGGAATTCTCAAGGTCACAGGGTCACTTATGTGAAATTGGTTTCCGTACGATAAGTCTTGAAGAACTTGATGGAATTTGATGAAACTTGATAGGATTATGTATCTAGGCAAGACCTAGGTTGGGATTGTATTTGGGTGACCTTGACCTAATTTTCAAGGTCACAGGGTCACTTATGTGAAATTGGTTTCTGTGCAATAAGTCTTGAAGAACTTGATGGAATTCGATGAAACTTGGTAGGATTATGTATCTTGGCAAGACCCAGGTTGGGATTGTATTTGGGTGACCTTGACCTAATTTTCAAGGTCACAGGGTTACTTATGTGAAATTGGTTTCCGTTCGATAAGTCCTGAAGAACTTTATTGAATTTGATGAAACTTGGTAGGATTATGTATCTTGGCAAGACCTAGGTTGGGATTGTATTTGGATGACCTTGAGGGAATTCTCAAGGTCACAGGGTCACTTATGTGAAATTGGTTTCCGTGCGATAAGTCTTGATGGAATTTGATGAAACTTGTTAGGATTATGTATCTAGGCAAGACCTAGGTTGGGATTGTATTTGGGTGACCTTGACGTAATTTTCAAGGTCACAGGTTCATTTATGTGAAATTGGTTTCTCTGCAATAAGTCTTGAAGAACTTGAGGAAAATTGCTAGAGTAATGTATCTAGATGAGAGCTAAAATAGGATTGTAATTTTCAAGCAAACTTGGTCATTTGTAATTTGTTATCACCTGTAGCTTATTCAGAGATGTAAGTGTTCCACCGGGAGACATTTGATTTTCTGTTGGAAAGTCAGTCTGTTCTAGTTTTGGTTGTCACCATGACCTAATTTGAGCAAATGGCAGACCCTTCAGGCAATGCTTGTGTTGAAGGTATGTCAAGTTTGTTATGGTCACTGTATCTGAACTTGTGCACGTGTCAGTATACGGTTACAGAAACATTATAGATACAGAAGACTATGACATGTGGGCTCATGGTGGCGCCACAGGGGGTAATAAGTGTGAGCAGGTTTACAGGTGTAAAACGTACATTAAATTTATTATGTTGATTATGAATTGAAATGCAACTTGTAAAATTTACACCCAATATGCATTGGTCCAGTGGAGAAATTTTACCTAATTTTGGATGACCTTTCCCTGATTTTCAAGGTCATTGAGGATGTAGTAAAGACAGCAAAAATTATACATTTTGTGAATAAGAAAGCTTGCACTACCAAATGTACCACAAATGTGTGTCATGTAAAGAAGTTCAATATGACATAAAATGGGCGACCTTGACCTATTTTTCAATGTCATTAAAGACTTGAGAAAAGGACACTAAATTGCATACTGTGAATTCATTGAATTTCGCTGTGTTCTTATTTCCTTGATGGCTGAAAACAGTGACAATAAGAACCCGGTATAATATATATTTTTAACATGGCATTGATGGGAAATATGACAAAAATAGTGAATTTGAAGTTTCAGTGAAAGGTCCAAGATACAAAAGCTGTGAAAATAAATGTATGCACAGTATGTTGATAAAGAACAAAGAGAATGATATCAAATGTACCACAGTGTGTGCTCATGTTGAAGTTTGATGTTGCATCATATGGATGACCTTTACTGATTTCTCAGGGTCATGGGGGGAATGGATTTCAGGAAATTAAGTTTTGGTGATGGTCATCAGATTATGTGTCGGCAGAGGATTAGGCCCATAGGCCTTTTGTTTTGAAGTTTTGCATGACTCATCATGAAATGTGGTAGGTATGTTGATCAGGCAAAAAGGAAAAATGCACTGAAATATGGTTGGGTCACCAACAGTATTACAAAAGAGAGGGACTTAAATGTCTTGAAAACACATATATAATCTTTTCAGAAGGAGGATGGCTAAATGATACCAAGTGTACAACAAATGTGTTACATATGTGGAAGTGTGATCTTGTATAATATGGATGACCTTGATCTACTTTCTTAAGGCCATGGAGGAATTACAAGAAAAATATTTTTTTTGATAGTCATACATGTATCCTGATTTCAGAACATATGTCCATATACCATTACATGATCATTATACCACCAAACGTGGTGTAGAGTCATGTTGGCGCCACTGTTGGTCTCAAATGAAACTAACATTGTAGGTGTCAAAAACACTGAATTCATTGATGTGACAATAAATTGAGATGGAACTGGAAAATTTACACCAAATATGCATACGGCCAACGGTCTAATTTCATGAAATTTCAGGTGACCTTGACCAAGTTTTCAAGGCTGTTAAGCAAATATTGGTTCATTATGTTGAGAAAGAATAAGGCTATGACATTAAACGTACCATTGTGCACCTTGTAGAATTTATTGTCAATTCACATGCCCATGTAGAACAGTGAAGTGCATGTCCTACTTTTGCACTGGCCCATCCCTGCCTCTTTTTGTCCCCTGCCATCGAAGGTGGCATAGGGGGACATAGAGTTAGTGAGGATAGGGGGCCTGCTGTCCGTCCGTCCGTCCGTCCGGGAGCATACCTTTAGAACCCTAAGATATAGAATAATGAAATTTATACCAGAGATGCATCATACCATGGGCATGTGCACTGTGTATTGTTTTTGACCTTGACATATTTTCAAGGTCACAGAGCCCAAGAACATATCCATTTTTGTGTATTATAACTATTTTCGACTTCTTCTCGAGAACCGTCTCTGAGATTAAGCTGAAACATGGTGGATATGTTCCATGTAGAAGGGTCAAACAGAGTTGTTCACTATGTGGGAATGGCGCAGGTTCCTGATTTTTAACGAATTTTTTAATTCGGGTACTTATCGGTCAATGCAGCTTTCCCATTGATTACTATGGAAGTCAATGAGCATTCTAATGCTAATTCACATTTTCGACTTCTTCTCCAAAACCGTCATGCAGATTAACTTCAAACTTGGTGGCAATGTACTTTGGGTGGGTTTCTACCAATTTTGTTCACGTGGTCATGCTCCAGTGATTTTTGGATTTTTTAATGGATTTTTTTGTTCCTTTTTTTTGACAAATCGTAAAAAATCTTCTTCTCCGAAACTGCTTACCCAATTGCTTTGATATTACACAGGAAGACACCTAGGGACTCCTTGTTGCTAAATGGTTCACCAGGTGACGCTGCAGTTTTTTTCTAATTTTTTTATGAATTTTTGTGTGGTATAGCTATTTTCGACTTCTTCTCCAGAACCGTCACTCAGATTAAGCTTACACGTGGTGGATATGTTCCTAATGGAAGGGCCAAACAAACTTGTTCGCTATGTGGGAATGCTGCGGATTCCTGATTTTTAATGATTTTTTCAATTCGGCTCCTTTGGGGTAAATGCACCTTTCCTATTGATTACCATGTAAGTCAATGGGCATTTTAATGCTAATTTACATTTTCAAGTTCTTCTCCAAAACTGTCATCCAGATTTACTTCAAACTTGATGGCAATGTATCTTGGGTGGGTGTCTACCAGGTTTGTTCCAATGAATTTTGGATATTTTTATGATTTTTTTTCAAAAATCTCTACAAAAGTATTAATAGGAAAGTTTAACATGGGAATTTCTTGTAATGGTCATAACTTTAATAATATTGACCAGATTTACTTCAAACTTGGAGGGGATGTGCCTTGGGTGGATCTGTACCAAGTTTGTTCAAATGGTCACGCTCTGTTGATTTTTTGGATTTTTTGATTTCTTTTGTTCTTTTTGGGGGCAAACCTTCAAAATTCTTCTCCTCTGAAACCGCTCACCCAATTGCTTTGATATCGTAAATAGACACTCCCGGGTACACCTAGTTCCCAATTTGTTCACCAGTTGGCGCTGCATTTTTTTTTTTAATGATTTTTTTGTATGGTTTTGCTATTTTTCACTTGTTCTCCGAACCGTCCCTCAGATTAAGCTGAAATGTGATGGATATGTTGTTGTGGAAGGGTCAAACAGTTGTTTACTAGGTGGCACTGCTTTGGATTCCTGATTTTTAAGGATTTTCAATTCGGGTTCTTATCGTTCAATGCAGCTTTCCTATTGATTACTATATATGTAAGTCAATGGGCATTCTAATGCTAATTCACAGGACAACTGACACAAAATTTACTGTTTACTTGATAACTTGAGATCTGTTTTGAGTTAGCTACACATGTTAATTATTCTGTATGAAGGTCATGCTGAGACAGTACATGAATGACCTTGACCTCGTTTGTGGGGTCATAGTGCAACATACATGAATTTTACTCTTCATTATAACTTGAGAACTACTTGAACGTTGATGTTGTACATGTAAGTGTTCTTCTATAAAGGTCAGACTTACTCAGAACATGGTGCCCTTGATCCTTTCCCAATTTCATAGAGCTGCAAGTGTGATAAATGTCAAGATCAGCTTAGGCACGGGCTGTTCACACAGCCCTCTTGTTTCTGTCTATTGTTGCGGGGGACATAGATTCTTTGGATCACTGTGCACTTGTTCATGCATGTGTACCTAGGATGTTGATTTATAGTCTGCTGTAGGAGTTGTCATTGGTGGCTGTTTCGACACAATACTATCATTATTTTTTTTTTTTTGTTAAAAAGAAAAAAGCTGCTGCTCTGGACTACACATACAAAGGATAAAAATACAAAAAAATACCCGGTTGCACATACCTGGCCTCAACTTCTGCATGACACTAGGGTAACGTGGAGCAGAAGGATACACTCGATGGCCCACTTGTGGGGGGTTGCATCTCGTGTATCCTCCCGCGCCACTGGAATGCTGGTGCCATGCAGAATTTACAGCCAGGCACTCACACTTGTATATTTTGTTATTACATCGTATGGAAGTTTGATATTGCACAGTGTGGATGACTTTGAGCTACATTCTCTTGGTCACCGAGAGATTGCATTTCAGGAAATTAGTGTTTGTGATGGTTTTTTTTATTCACATTACATTTTTGCAGAGCATAGGGCCAATTTCTACTTATTAATGATTTTTTTGTCTGATTTTAGTATTTGGCTTCTTCCAATCCACATATTGCATACCTGTCAAGTCTTCCCCACAAGGTGGGAGTCTCCCACTTTTTCACCCAAATTTTTTTCATTTACGTGCAAAATTTTGCAAATTTAGCAGTATCTCTCCTATGAAAATTTAGTATTTTCTATTATATTCTTTGTTAAAATACAAATCTCCCCCATGGATTTCTCAAATTTACAAACATCTCCCAATTTTGAGGTGTGGAATGTTGACAGGTATGATATTGGATTCTCTTCAAACTTGGTGGCAATGTACCTTGTTTAGATCTTCACTGAGTTTGTTCACTACATGGTGCAGCTGGCATGTCCTAAGTTTACGAGAGTTTCTGAAATTAAGAATTAATGATAAGGATACAAACATGTGTATTCTAGCAATGTTACAATTAGGATAGCGGCAAATCTGGCATATTGGCTTATATCTTGGTAGCAGTTAATTGTAGGCCCACTGGTAATATTAAGTTACTAATAGCTGGGCTAGTACTAGGAATTTTACCTTTAACCAATTTGGCTAAATTGCAAAATTTGTTTTTGCCAAATTTTATCTTCTTTAGCCAAACTTTACTCAGGACTATAGATTTGACATGTATAGTCATTTTTGGCCCTTTTCGCCTAGATGAAGGCCTAAAAGTAATTGAAGGAAGTTATTCAGTAACTATGCTTATATTATTATTAAAGATAGGATAATGTTTGAAAAAATGACCTCCTGGCAAAAATATTTTACATCATAAATTTCTGCAAGCTTTCAATTTTAACATCAGATGAGTGTCCCAAGATTTTCCTTTCAATCAGCATGTATAAATTAACTTTTTGATTATCAAACTTCTGATCTAAGAAAAAGTGCATGTTAACTTAATATGCGTAGGCCTATGTCAGACTGCTTGAGGCAGGCAAACTTCTAAATAACATACATGCTTGTATGTCTCTTTTTGGGCACTAGATGGCAGTGCATTCAACTTGGCCACTGAGCATCTTGTCAATGTTTATGCCCCTTTGAAGAAGACAGGGCATATAGCTTTGCTCATGCAAGTCAGTCAGTAGAGAGACTTAGGTTTCCACCCCATAACTCAAGAAGTTTTTGAGATAGGACTTTGATAGGGCCCAGGTATATACCCCTATATAAGGGCTAGGTGAAGTATGAGGGGGGTTGACGATAACCCTATTTCCAAGATCATGGAGGTACTGCAGTAAGTTTTCGTTTCTGCACAATAACTAGAAAAGCTTTTATGATAGGACCTGTATATTGCACAGAATTAGTCCTTATCCAGGGCTTGGTCAAATTCGAAGATGGGTGACCTTGGCCTTGATTCAAAGGTCAGAAGGGCACTTTAGTGAACTTGGTTTCTGCTTTGTAACTCAGAATTTAAGTTATGAATTCAATATTGCACATGGTAATAGTCCTCAATTAGGGCTTGGTGAGCTTAGAAAATGGATGACCTTGACCAAATTCCCAAGGTCATCACCTAGGGTTTTCATATTGCACAGAAATAGAGCCTTCTATAACAGCTAGATCAAGTTCTGAAATGGGTGACCATGAGTCAATTCCCAAGGTCACAGAGCCAGATTACTGAATTTGGCTTCTGCTTAATAACTTAAGAATTTTTTGAGCCAGAGATTTTATTTTCTAGATGTTTATAGGGCTAGATCAGCTTCAAAAAAGGTTGACCCTTGCCTAATTTCCAAGTTCACAAGGCCACTTTAGTGAATTTTGGTTTCTACATCCACTTCCCAAGGTCGCGAGTGCCCCAGTTAGTACTATCAAGTGGTTAATGAGGGTGAAATAATAATGGTAGGGGGGCATGTATGTTTTAAAAACATGTCTTGTTTACTCATGAATATATTCCATTTGATAATTTTGTCCCTCCGGGGCTTAAATATCTCATAAAAACCTTCAGACCTTAATGTAAACAGTACTCTGACAACAAACAATCTATTATGAGGACCAAACCTGGGAGTTTGGAGTCATAGTATTATCTCAAACCAAGTTTGTATTTTTGGTCAGGTTGATTTGCTTTTTTGACATTGGTAAGGTATAAGAAAGAGCCATTTATGTCTGAACATAGCAAAGAAACGCAATGATTTATGTGTTTGAAAATATGTTTCCTACTACTGAAGTCTGTTTGAAGGTGAATCAAGTTTTTTACTCTCAATTTTTACCTCAGCTGACTTGTCAGTCAGCTGAGGTTTTTTGAGGGTCCGTCATCCGTCCGTCGTCCGTCGTCTGTCGTCCGTCCATCATCCACAATTCACATTTTCAACTTCTTCTCAAAAACCATCAGCCATATTCACTTCAAACTTGGTGGAGATGTGCCTTGGATGGGTCTCTACCAAGTTTGTTCAAATGGTCACGGTCCAGTGATTTTTGGATTTTTAATGAATTTTTTTGTTCTTTTTTGGGTAAATCTTAAAAAATCTTCTTCTCCGAAAACGCTCACCCAATTGCTTTGATATCACACAGGAACACTCCCTGGGACTCCTAGTTCTTAATTTGTTCACCAGGTGGCGCTGCAATTTTTTTCCTAATTTTTTATGAATTTTTGTGCGTTATAGCTATTTTCGACTTCTTGTCCAGAACCATCACTCAGATTAAGCTGAAACATGGTGGATATGTTCCTTGTAGAAGGGTCAAACAAAGTTGTTCACTATGTGGGAATGCTGCAGATTCCTGATTTTTAATGATTTTTTCAATTCGGGTACTTATCGGTCAATGCAGCCTTCCTATTGATTACTATGGAAGTCAATGGGCATTCTAATGCTAATTCACATTTTTGACTTCTTCTCCAAAACCGTCATGCAGATTAACTTCAAACTTGGTGGCAATGTACTTTGGGTGGGTTTCTACCAATTTTGTTCACGTGGTCATGCTCCAGTGATTTTTGGATTTTTAATGAATTTTGTTGTTGTTTTTTTTTTGGCAAATCTTAAGAAATCTTCTTTCCCGAAACTGCTTTCCCAAATGCTTTGATATCACACAGGAAGACATCTAGGGACTCCTTGTTGTTAATTTGTTCGCCAGGTGGCGCTGCAGTTTTTTTCTAAATTTTTTTTGTGAATTTGGTGTGTTATAGATATTTTCGACTTCTCCATAACCGTCACTCAGATTAAGCTTACACGTGGTGGATATGTTCCTAATGGAAGGGCCAAACAAAGTTGTTCACTGTGTGGGAATGCTGCGGATTCCTGATTTTTAATGATTTTTTTCAATTCGGCTCCTTTGGGGTAAATGCACCTTTCCTATTGATTACCATGTAAGTCAATGGGCATTCTAATGCTAATTTACATTTTCGACTTCTTCTCCAAATCCATCATCCAGATTTACTTCAAACTTGGTGGCAATGTACCTTGGGTGGGTGTCTACCAGGTTTGTTCCAATGGTCATGTTCTAATGAATTTGGATTTTTTTATGATTTTTTTTCAAAATCTCTACAAAAGTTTTAATAGGAAAACTTAACATGGGAATTTCTTGTAATGGTCATAACTTTAATAATATTGACCAGATTAACTTCAAACGTGCTGGTGATGTGCCTTAGGTGGATCTCTACCAAGTGTATTCAAATGGTCATGCTCTATTGATTTTTGGATTTTTTTATGAATTTTTTTGTTTTTTGGGGGGCAAACCTTTAAAATTCTTCTTCTCTGAAACCGCTCACCCAATTGCTTTGTTATCGTACATAGACACTCCCGGGGACACCTAGTTCCCAATTTGTTCACCAGGTGGCGCTGCAATTTTTTTTAATGAATTTTTTGTATGGTTTTGCTATTTTTCACTTGTTCTCAGAACCATCCCTCAGATTAAGCTGAAATGTGATGGATATATTGTTGTGGAAGGGTCAAACAGTTGTTTACTAGGTGGCACTGCTTTGGATTCCTGATTTTAAGGATTTTCAATTCGGGTACTTATCGTTCAATGCAGCTTTCCTATTGATTACTATATATGTAAGTCAATGGGCATTCTAATGCTAATTCACAGGACAACTGACACAAAATTTACTGTTTACTTGATAACTTGAGATCTGTTTTGAGTTAGCTACACATGTTAATTATTCTGTATGAAGGTCATGCTGAGACAGTACATGAATGACCTTGACCTCGTTTGTGGGGTCACAGTGCAACATACATGAATTTTACTCTTCATTATAACTTGAGAATTACTTGAACTTTGATGTTGCACATGTAAGTGTTCTTCTATAAAGGTCAGACTTACCCAGAACATGGTGCCCTTGATCCTTTCCCAATTTCATAGAGCTGCAAGTGTGATAAATGTCAAGATCAGCTTAGGCACGGGCTGTTCACACAGCCCTCTTGTTTGATGATGATTTTTTTCCCCCTGAAGGGACTTTTCAAAGGAAAATCCATCATGCAGAACTTTGTCTTCACCAAATTGGCTAACTTTGTTCAAATTCTTTCTCGCCAGTTGAGAGCTAGTTATAAATTCGGAAAAATCAAAGCGTAAATGACCACATTGTTTCAATGTCTTTAAAAGTAAAAAAAACAAAGATGGTTTTGTAGGCCATTGATGAACAGTTCATAATCCATATTGGCTAACACCCTCTCATCGTCAAACTATGGTCAGAACAAGCGTTGCTAACACAACGCAGTTCTTTCCACATCAGTGATCTGTCAAAGCTTGAGGCACCGGTGTCTGTTTGCTAATGGCCGTCAGTGATTCACAGCTTGTATGATTGACGGGTACTATTGTCTTCTTGCATCAATAGGAAACCAAAAAGACCCATGTGGTATTAAATATTCGAATGCTTTTTTCATCATTTTCTTATATTGATTTTTTGCATACTGAATTGAAACTTCGGCAGTGGATAGATTCGACATACATCAGCAAAAATTTTAGAATTGAACATGAAAAAGTTTTTGGTATATCTGGTGTCGTTAAGGTTGCATGGTCCTGTTTAAGGGCTAAAGTGTGATGTTATTAATTGATCTTGACCTAATTTCCAAGGTCACATGACTATTGAATTAGTGTTTTAAGGTAGTCAGTTGTGACCTGTATTTCTTTATGTTTAATATGATGATGGTTGCAAAGAAATATGATCTTGATCTGCTTCTGAAGGTCACACGACCATTTAAGTTGGTGCATGTATGATCAGGTGAGCACAGGACTGTTACAGTCCTCTGGTCGAACATGCGACAAATTTTGGTTCTGTAATTGCATATCCTGTGCATTCCAAGTAAATGCTTGAAGAGTGTCAGTATTTTCGGAACATTAGGCAGACCAGAGAATAATGTATGGCCTGGTAACACATTTCCCACTGTGTCAGAGTCCAGTCAAGGTTGCACATGCTGCATCGTCCATTTCATTTAAAACATGTATCCTTGCAGATCTTGAAAACAAAGATAAGGGCGGAAATTTCACAAAATGAGATCAGAAATTGTGAGCAAGGCTTGGCTTGGATTGCCACCAAAACTTGTATTTTCATGTCGTGAATCCAGGTGGTCAAAATTGTTTGAATATAAATGATCTCCCAGTTAATGCCAGAAAAGCATTTCACTGTAACATTTTTTGTGTGACACTAGGAATCGAATCAACTGTACAGCAGGCCCAACCTACTGTGGATCTGTCACTACTGTGTCTGTCCCAAATAGTTTAAAGAAACCTAGCACACCAGTAATTCTATGTAACTAAGTCTACATTTTATGTTGCAGAGGTAAACCTCGAGAAAAGTAAGTCCAAAGGTCGCTTGCCTGTGCATGAAAGACTCGGCTTGCCAGTCCAGCGACATGAGCGCAGCAAGCAAGACCGTCATAAAGCTGAGCCTAAGGTGTACCGCCGAGTGATTGAGGAAAGCCCAGTGCCAGATAAGCCTCTTTTCAAAGAGTCTAAGTTTACAGACAGCGAAGTTGTCGAGAAAGAAACAAAGAGGAAGTCTGAGGAAAGCGTTCCTGTCACAAGTAAAAAGAGGGTGAAGATTGTGCGCAACCGAGGGGGCATAGAGGCAGTTAGTACTGACAAGAAGAAAGAAGAACAGACAAAAGATGGTAGGCACAAAAAATGGGAGACAGTACTGTTCTTCCCTGGTAGTTTTTAATCAACTAACTGTTTTGTTTATAAGGTGAGAACCAGGCTGTAAATAATAAGTGCATGTGGATATATAATAAGTGGTAAGTGTGTACAGAAGTATGTGTGTCAAACATTTTTAAATCTGAACCAACAGAGTCCCTCAGAATGTCATTTGTAGCACTCTGACTTGTGATGTCGGCATTTTGTACCCTCATTTTCTAATAAATTTCCAGAACGTGTAGCCAGTAAACTAAGAGAATATCAGTGTTCTCTGCAGCTCAGAATAGAAGGGAAATTCGCCCTGCTCTTTTATTTTGCTCCAGCCTCCCTGCCCTTTTTCTAAGCTGTGTGTCTTTTTATTTGGATTCTTTACTTATCCTCATATTCTTTTCTCATATCATATAGATTCTGGACAGTTATGTTTGGGGTTTTTTTTGGATGACTTATATTGAGAACATGTTACATGAATTCATAAGATGTAAAGTTTTCATTTACATATTTGCGTGCTTATAATAATTTAGATGAGTTTTAAAAACTTCGTGCTGTCACACCGAAACATGTCAGCTCCGAGACCTGTTCCTTTGGTTGGTGCCCTTCATGGTCCTGCTGCAGTGAAAAGTGCTTTTTTACACAGAAGTTACCCTGTTGTTGTGAAAAGCTGCAGAGACCACTGAGTGTAAAGCTGCATCAGTTGCGTGACCAGTATTTTTTGTATCCTGTAAATTAAGTGAGCGAAAAGCTGGTTTGATTACATGACCAGTGTTTGATCATTTAGTTTTGTAACCTGATGTTGAACCATAATGAAGCAGCACGTGCAGCTTTCATCTGATCAGCTCAAAGGCTGCACTCAAGAATCCAGGCTTGGGTTCACTTGAGCAGATAGGCCACACAATGGCAGGAAGAGAGAAGATGCACATATGCTGGTAGTGGTAGACAGTGGAACCATTAAGTACAGATTCAAACATTGTTAAATGTCATGGGCAGAGCAAAGGTCAAGGAAAATAAAACTTCGTCCCTGCACTTCACATCAGTGTTGTCATAATTGGCTGGTTGTTTGACAGTTGTGAACCATGCAACGTGCACAATTAATTGTTAAAACAAAACGAAATTCAGTTTGTATTACATATAGTATTGTCTGGTTAATAGTAGGGTGACATTGTTCTTGGTGATAATAAGCTCTGCGAAAATTATGTAATTTTTGTCATTTATTACAAATTCATGTTGAGATATTTATTTGTTCATGCTTTTGCAAGCTGATTATCTATGTTGTTTTGAGCTGGAAAAGTGCTTAATTTTAGCCATTCTAGTATTGCATAACAGTACTTATGAATTTATTAATAGTTTTGATCAAGGCAGGGCAAATCTGCAGTGCATGTTGAGCTGTAGAGAACACTGATACGTGTGCCAGACAAAAGTGAGGCCCAGAAGTGAGATTAACTCTTTCAGTGCCAAATTTTGGACTGAGTCAACAGCTTTTCTTGGCGCACATTGTGCCCAATGTGTGCTGAGAAAAGCTATTTACCTGGGATTATTTCTCAGGAACTATAGGCATGCTGGTATTTGAATGAAAGAGTTTTTTTTACAAGGAATACAAATCTGGGATTGTAATGATAATTCAGACTAGTTTGACTTAAGTAGATTGACTTTGGTTGTGATTGGCACTGAGAGAGTTAACATATAATGTGTGATCTTATATTTTTCTTTCAAGTCTCATTTATGAGTACCAGCAACAGAAAGGATGCCTGAAGAGGCTTGGTCATTGTACAAATGTCTGACTGGTTTTTGCCAAGTATATGGCATTTTAGTCTAACAGTCAAAAGTGCATGCTTATATACCACAGCATTGCATACACAAACTAACATCATGATATATGGTGGCAAGTATTTGTGTCGCATCACAAATATTATGACTGTTGGACATGATGTGTCATAATATTGACCCAGTTGCAATACACACAGGTGTATTAAGATGTTGCTGCATATTTTAACACTATATGTCAAGTCCGATTATGCTTCCAAAAGCACAGAATGGAAATTTTGTATCGTAAAATTTCATAATGGACCATCCCGTATGCAAAACGTGAAATATCCTTATGAGATTTTGGTCATGTGAAAACAAGAAAGATTATTCCTGCCAATGCATTATGGTCGTTTAAAATAGTTATGAATGAATTAGAAGAGTTATGAAAAGTAAATTACTGTTTTATAACCGTTCATGATTCTGTGAATTAAATTTGACAAATCATAATAAGAGTTTCCAGATTTGCATTTTGCACTTTCCTGTCAAGTTTAGAAAATTACCTGTGTCAAATACAACACCATGGTCTCTGCTTTGAGATATTTAGGACAGTATTCCATCTGGAAAATAAGCAAGAATTATGAATCATTATATCTTAAAGTAATTCACATTGTAACATCAGTGTTACAGTGCTGTAACTATCTGAAAATTACAGTTTGCTGCTTAGATGGTGAGCTGTTGTTTTGAAGCGAACATTTTTTCTGTCTTTATGACAAGTTACACAATGAATTAAAAAAATAAATTGTTTTTTTTTTAAACAATTGAATACAGTGAAATCTCATGATAAGGACACTCAGATATGTGACATATTCACCTAACAGTAGTTTTGAGGGACAAAAAGTCAAATTTCTCCGCAGTTTGACTTATTATCTGACATATGTTCAGATATCTGAGACATTTTGCATGAAGCAGATGTTGTCATTGCGATGAGGTTTGACTGTATAATGCTAGTTCCCGCACCATGTACAAGTACCAAACATGATACATGTGAGCCTTGATGTTGACTCTTTCTTTCTACAATGTCTAACATGTTTTATCTAACTGGGTCTTCACTAAAGTGAATGCTTATTGGCCATTTAGGTTAAGAGTTTTAAAAGTGCTGCAGCACTGACTTACTGTTTATGCATGAGAATCAAATTGACAGGTGTATACTAAATGCATGATAAAGGTAGCACTTCAAGAGGAAGTTGTTCTTACCAAAAACTCCATGAACATGGCATTGACATAACTTTCAGCTTTGAGAGACAGACTAATAACTTTAAAATGCTCAATAGTTCCGTAACATTACCTCTCGACCACCATTTGCCTGGACCTCTGTGTCTAGGTAGAACGCCTGTGAAATTGAGTTCAGTTTGCTCTCTTGATTCAAGAAAACCTGATGGTCCTGTGGCGCCATCTGTAGGTTCTGATGGAACTGGTGGTGACTCCTGGTGCCTCAGATCTTAAGTCCCAGAAGTATAGGAGGCCTCCAGCACCTCGGCCGGTCCGAGTGCTGGGATCATAAGTCCAGGATGGCCGAAAAGCCACACGTGCCTCGGCCAACTTTCCAAGCTCCCGGCTCGGGGGGAGGGGGGGGAGGTGGGATCGTAAGCCAAGGCAGTGTGAGATATAAGGAAGACACCCAGGTCTGTAGGGGAGCCTTCTACTGCTAGTGGGCCTTTGGCCTGGCAATGTTGGCACCTACGGTGCTCCAGGTGACACCTTTAGCTTCCCCATTGGCAGGGTCGGCCTTGGCGGTTGGAGACTCTGTCTTCCTGCGCTCCCGCCATCACTGCAGATGAGTTCGAGCGGACTCTGTCAGCAGAGTGGCTTGCTGCTTCTGCCTTGAGTCCGCTTACTCTCGGCCCTGAGACTCTTCGGGCCCCTCCTGCCAGCAGATTTCTGAGTTGGCGGGGGCTGTGGTCCCTGTAACCATTCTCCAAGAATGGAGACCTTTGGGTTTCCATCCGGGTATTCCAGAATGTCAGCCACTCCGAGCACTCGGATCATAGGTCAGGAAGACCACCAGCGCCCTGGCAAACTTCCCGAGCTCCCAGCTTTGGGAGCTTGCATCGTAAGCCAAGGCAGTGAGAGACAAGGGTAAGACACCCAGGTCTGTAGGGGCGCCTTCTGCTGTTAGTGGGCCTTTGGCGCCGGCAGTGTTAGCACCTATGCTGGCCCAGGTGACACTGTCAGCTCTCCACTGGTAATGTTGGCCTTTGCAGTCAGAGACTCCGTCCTCCACCTTTCTTGCCACCACTGCAGCGGAGTCTGAGCAGACTCTGTTGGCAGAGCAGCTTGCTGCTCATGCCATGAGATAGCTCTCTCTCTCTCAGCACTGTTACCCTGGAGGGCCCCCTCCTGCCAGCAGATTTCTGAGTCAGGGGCAGCTGTGGTCCTGAAACCAGTCTCCGAGAATGGAGACCTTTGGATTTCCATGCGGATATTCCAGAACCTCGTCCTGTCTGAGTGCATGGATCGTAAGACCTGGATATCCGTAGAACCAGTGCCTTGGAAGACTTCCAGGGCTCCCAGCTTCGGAAGCTCGGATTGTAAGCCAAGTTATGTTGGAGGCCAAGGGAGGACACCCAGGCCTGCAGGGGTGCCTTATGCCATTAGTGGGTCTTTGGCCCCGGCAGTGTTGGCAGGTACGGTGGTCCAGGTGACAACTTCAGCTCCCCCATCAGCAGGGTTGGTCTTTGCGGTCAGAGACTTTGTCTTCCTCGGCTCCCGCCATCACTGCAGCTGAGTCCAAGCAGACTCTGTTGGCGGAGTGGCTTGCTGCTTGAGTAGGCTCCTTCTTGGCACTGAGACTCTCTCAGGCCCCCGTCTGCCAGCAAATTTCAGAGTCAGTGGCAGCTGGGTTCCCTGAGACTTGTCTTCTGGAAACCCAATGGGATCCCTCTGGCCAGCAGACATCTTTGTTGGTGGTAGCTGAGACCACTGCACACAGACCACCATAACTTCCCCTCTCTGGCCCCATGTGGGCTGAGCAGGCGGAGGTGGGGTTGAGGCTGCTGTGACTTCCGCAGAAGTCCTTGCTACCCCAGTGCTGGGCATGGTGACACAGATGCATCTGCCGCCGTGCCATTTACACTCTTAACAGCTGAGTATGTCAGCGACCATGAGGGCCATGGAACAACCTTCCGCACCCATAGACACAACTTCTGCTCTGCTGACGGGCATTGCCAAAGCACTCATTCAGAGCCTGGTTGGTGACCAAGTGTGGTCCTGCCAGAGGAGGAGAGGCATGGGGCTGTTGCGCTGTCCTGCCAGGTCTTGTCTCCCAAGGAAATTTGGCAAAGGTCCTGCATACTATTTTCACCATTTGTGGCTGAGTTTCTGACCAGCTGCAGTACTTCCCAGACTGCCTCTACTTGCCCCTCAACATGTGATCCCTCTTGGACGCTATTCCCTGGGAAGAGTGGACAGCACTCAGGGAACGGCAAGCCTTCGGTTAAGGCAAGAATGTGGAAAAGCCTCGGCATTCCTGACTCTTGTATGCAGGATCCTGCTGTCGCAGGGTTGCCAACTGCCACACGAATGATTCATTCATCCTGAACATCCTGAGACATGGCTACACACTGCCTTTCGGTGAAGACACCTCCTCTGAGCCAAGAATCCCAGTGGTTCGAACTATTCACCATGGAACCCAAAGCACCGGCTTTCCTACAGGCAGTTCACATGCTTTGGAGCAAGCGCTCCATAGAGCTGGTCGAGGTTCATGGTACTCCCGGCGTCGACAACTTACTCTTCTTTTTGGTCCCCAAGCGAGAAGGAGGAGGGCACATGGTCATAGACCTGTCAATGCTGAACACCTTCATGGAAGTCCCGTCCGTCAGGATGGAGTACTTCTAGTGGGTGGCAGGCCACGGATTGGCGTTGCTGGATCTCAGGGACGTGTTCTTCTACATGCCAATGGCAGAGACTTCATGGAAGTATCTGCGGTTAACATTTCGGGCCAAACTTACCAGTTCAGGGCATTTCTGTTGGGCCTTGCTACAGCAATAAGCTGTTTGCATTCATGTGTATCCGTACGATTGGTTTATCCGAGTGCTTCTGTGCCCGGATTTGCATGGAACACAGACCGTTCTGGAAGTTTGCGAACATTTGGGCCTGATAGTGAACTTATTCAAGTCCAATCTTCACCCAGAGCAGACTTTTGTCCTTCTCAGCATCCTGTTTGTCCTGGTTGACTACATCTGTTGCCTTTTGGACGAAGGGTAGGAGAAACTTAAGTCACTGTGCAGAGCCTCCCAGACTGGCAAGGTCTGCCCAACCTTCATGCTTGGTGGTTATCTACCAGCACATCCAAGACAGAGGCTTCTAGGAATCGGTCTCAGATACAATTGCCAGAAGAGGGCGTTGATCTTCTCTGTCTACTCAGCTCCATGCACCAGTAGGGAATTCTGCATGGTCTCTACATTGTGGACATCGCCGACTTTCTGTTATATCAGTGATAAGTCTTAGGCAGAGCTCAAGAACAGTGGAGGGTTTTCTGATTAGCCATCTCCTCAACCCTTGCCAATGTCTTGGACGTTCATATGAGGAGTGATACTTTATCTGTCGGTGCTTATTGCTTCCTTCTACACCGACAGACTGGCAACGCGACAGGTCCTGCCTAGGGGGGCCCTACCACTGGTGTTAGTCATGCTGAAGAAGTGGCCCTTTGAGTGCCTTGAGGACCCCAAGCAGGTTCCCTCAAATGCTGGACCTGGAAATTTGTTATCTGTTAACACTCGCTTTGGGGGCTAGAAGAAGTGAGATCCATGCTCTTGCTTATGACCGACTCCAATGCTGGCCTAACCACTCCCTGGTGACTCTGAGGCCTCACTTGGGCTTCTTTGCAAAGAACCAAGTGGCTTGAGATATGGCTACAGCCTTCAAGGGTTTTACCCTCCATGCGTTTAATGGCACTCTTCCTCTCGAGGAAAGAGCCCTGTGCCAAGTGGATGCTCTTCACTGATGCCTTTCTCCCATGGACAGACTCAGAGGATGGAGGTTTGCCCTCCTTCTACCACTGAGTAACCGGCGTAGGAAGTTTGTGGAAACATGATTTCATCGTGGATTAAGCAAACGATTCTTAAGGCCTATGAGATCTCACTGGAAAGGCCTGGTGCCTCGAGCTTGTGTCAGCGAGAGCTCAAGAGGTGCGAGCCTTCAATGCCTCCTGGCATTATAGTGCTACAGGAGCGCATTGTGCTTTTGCGGGCGTCACAGGCTCCTTTGCTTAGGTCCCAATATTTGTTTGTTAGGCTGTCCAGATCCCATCAGAGCAGCCACCGTGTTCCAGTGTATGGTGCTCTTGTGGTTTAGATGCGATGCAGGCCTATAAGTCCATGCATTTATGAGTGGGCCTTGTAGGGCTGCGTGCCTTGTTGACCTAATCTTGAACAGTATCAGGCTTGTCCTAATGTATGGGCCTTTTGCCAGTTTGACACAAGAGTTCACTGCCCTAAGGAACTACCGTCACTGCTAGACTGACCTTTATTGACCATCGGGACCGGCCACTTGTGGGGCACCATTGGTCCATGTGAGGAGGAGGCGGCGTCTGAAGAGAAAACTCCAGAGCTACATGGAGATGAGGCCATGGACAGCAGAATCCGGCCAAAACCGGAAACCCTCCTTACCCACCAGCATGGGACTGCACGGAAACCCCCTATGTTCGTCCGCCAACATGACAACTGTCCACCTCATGGGTAGACCTTATCAGTCTCAGCTCCATCGGGCCTTGACATCTTACAGGACCTAGTTGCGAAACTGGCAGGGGGCCTTGCGGCAGTGTATGGTTCCGTGGGCAGTGACTCCTGTGTCAAACCGGCAACAGGCTGGGGCGTCAAGACACACTGCCTCATACTGTTCGAGATCAAGTCTACTAGGCACGAAGCCCTAAAAAGTGCACTGAGAAGTGCACCAACTTATAGGCCAGCATCGGATCTGACCACCAGAGCGCCATAAGCTGGAACACAGTGGCTGCTCTGATGGGATCCAGAAGGCCTAAGGAACAAATATCGGAACCTTTGCAAAGGAGCCACTTACCCCCGCAAAGGCTTACATGCCATCTTCAAGCACTATCATGTCACGTAGTAGTGCTCGGAAAAGTGTTAGACAATCGCTAGCAGTAGGCCCGCAGAATGTTGACAACCACAATGTTCTGCAGGGCACGCCAGGAGCTGCAGGGAGCTGCAGGGCATGCCAGGAGGTATTAAAGGCTCGCACCTCGTGAGCTCTGGCTGAGACAAGCTGAAAAGCACCTGGCCTCTCTGGCGAGGTCTCATAGGCCTTGAGGATCGTCTACTTAATCCAGGAGGAAATTGTGTTTCTGCCAGATTGCTCCTTCTGCCGGTTACTTGGAAGCTCACTGGGCACAGGGCTCTCTCCTTGAAAGGAAGAGCGGTGTCCTTGGCACGGAGGGTAAAACCCTTAAAGGCTGTAGCCAGATCTTGAGCCGCTTGGTTCTTTGCAAGGAAATCTAAGTGAGGCCTCAGGGTCACCTGGGAGTGGTCAGGTGACCATTGGAGATGGTCATGAGCAAGAGTGTGGATTTACCCTTTTTCTTATGGGGAGTCATTGGCGAGAACTCGGGTCACACATCTTAGCTTGGCATTTAGCGGCGCTTGCGACCTGCCCCCTACGCCTTGCACGATCTGACTTTCTCGGTGCCTACCGTACTGGACGCCATAATCGTCGCAGCTGGAGGGGTAAAATAATTTTTTCAAAGCCATACCTGCGACTATTATGCCGACTACAGTTTAAACTTCCCGGGGACTTAGCCTGGGAGGACGTTTTCTTGACGATGGAAAAGACCAGTGGCCATGTTTGTTTACATTGCCGGTGTACATACATTGTGATCGTCGTCAAAAAGTCTCAATAATGCAATAAAATGTATAACTATAGGCTTACCCTTACTATAATCTGCGTATTCTTGTTCATAGTTTAATATGCAGACAGAAAAACGGGGGAAATACGCTCGATCAGTGTTCATAAGACAAGCATGCATGTTTGCCATGTGTTATTCACATGACACAGTTGTGTTTATGCAATCTCGCGAGAGTCTCGAACACGAGATTAGTCATGGCGGCACCCTAATGGAAACGCATGTGGATCATCCACGATGTTTTTGCAGCGAGATTTAAGAAATTTGAATGACAAAATTTTAAAACAAATACCAAAGTTTGATAACTCATAATGTTTTTAAGTAGCTGTATGATAGCATTTACCCGCTGATAGCGAGAATCTGACACAAAACGACAGTTTCAACATGAAAGTGAGGAGCAAGATTCCAGTTCACTTTTTACATACCGAGAGAGACAAAATAACAAGACAAAATAAAAAGGCAACACAGGTGGATGTTTTTAAGTTTATTTATTTTCATTTTAACTTTATTCACCAGCTTTAAATCACAGATTTTTGTTCATTCCTTGTCATGAGCAGCCTGGTTATACTTCTTCATGGTGATATCCGGGAGACCGTTTTTTTTTGTAATTTTTTGGGGTGCGACTATTGTGCCGCACATACCTTGAGGTGTCTTATTCCCCCACCACAGTTGGGGGTGCGACTTTTGTGTGGGTGAGACTATTATGGCGTCCGGTACGGTACTCAGAGCAGCCATTTGTCCTCTCCCCAATCCTGACAGTATCTGCAAGTTCGCTCGCAAGAGCAAACTTGGCCCAACTGCAGGCGACAACTATAGCAGTGTGGATAGTCATTCCAATCTACCAGGTAGTGGTTCCGGGAATCCAACTTTTGTTTGCTATCCACCAAGGACCAGGATGCAGATAAAGTGGAATCGGGATCAACGTCCATGGACTGCCTGCGAAAGAACGCAATAGCCTGGTGTGCACTGGTTTCCATGTCTCTGCCTTTTGTTTGCTGGGACACCATCTTAAAAATTCTAAGTACAAGTCAAACAACCAACTTTGCACTTACTATTTCAGTGGTAGATAGAATTAGCTATCTAGGTTTCCCAAAATTGACCGCTGAGAAAAGATTTTCCGCAGAATAGGGCATGTTTAAAGCACAAAAACATTGAGCATGAACCAAAGTTCACAGAGCTTCAACTGGCAAGGCAAGCCAGTAATGGCACCCAAAAGAAGAAGGATGTTACGGGGCGCATGTGCACTGGATGTCACCATCAGTTCCACATGGACTGAGAGATGGCGCCACAGTACCATCAGGTTTCAGAATCAACTGAGTAAACAGCTCAACTCGATTTCTTTGGCGTTATGCCCAGACATGGAGGTCTTGGAAATGGTGGTCGAGAGGTAGCATTACGTAACTAATATCAGTATTAGTAAGTATACTTAACCTCTCGACCGCCAGAGAAGCCCACACTTCCTCTTATAGCTGACGTCAAGTGACCAATCTCCAAAAGAGGAACGGTGATACGAGGAGCATGCGCACCAGGAGTCACCACCAGTTCCATCAGAAACTAGAGATGGGACGGGACCTCAGGTGTTTTAGAATCAAGTGAGCAAACTCAACTCAATTTCATGGGCTTTCGACCCAGATACAGAGGTCTAAGCAAATGGTGGTTGAAAGGTAAAATATACCTACTAATACTGATATTACTCGAAATATCTCGTATCTCTGTAGACTGCGTCAACAGCTTTCCATGGTGCAGTTTTGGCATGGGCCTAAAGTGCTTCGGAGAAAGTTGTTGACCTGGGCCATTTACTTTGTCTTGAACCACCGAGTGTAGACCAGGCATGCTGCCAGCCCATCAATGAAAGGCTTTTGCATGAGGAATCTGAAAATGGAATCAAATTATTGAGAGAAGGATGACTTTCATCGTGACCAGCACTTGAAAGGTTAATATGAAGTTGCCTGGACCAGTTGAAAATGGAACTTTTATCTTAATGGCTACAGCAGTTTCAACATGTAAGCTGGCTAAAAAAATCCACCAGAATGCACTGTTAAATGCATTACTTTACTGAAAGCTTCTCCCTTGAAGTGGGTTTTGATCCCGCTGTGCTGCAGGGCCATGTTGCATCTTCATGACTATGTATACTAGTGCCTTGACAACATGGTACAGTCCTACACCTGGAGTCCATATTTACTAAGAGTGTATAGCTATATCATCCCCATGTTATCAAACGTTTTACGCATTACTTGGTTTGTGAGATGCTCTCTGGACCTGCCCCATAAGTGGTCTCACCTTGAATAGCAGTTTTGAGATTAACAATTGCCCCCATACATAAAATGAATAAAAATTATAATGCATGTACAAGTAAAGTTGCACATTCATTAAAAGGATAGACATGCCAATATGCGGCCAAGGAATCATGCTTATACGTGTACTTGATCCGTGCAGTTTAATACCAGAGATGTGAGCAAATTAGGTGTGGCAATTTTTACGTAGTGTTTTTAACACACGGTGGCGAATAATGATTTCTTAATTCATTTACAAGTGATGTGTTGCCAAATTTGGTTTGTGTACACATGGATCCGCTTACCATGACTGTCTTCACATAGCCCTGTTTGGCCTGTCTATTTCAATTGATTACTTGAACAAGTGGTTGTATGTTCAAACAAAAAGAACTTCAACAAGTTTTACAGGCAAAAAATAAATAAATAAACAAATGAAAATACTTGTTTGTTTTGTACAGGTAAGAAAAAGAGGGATATGCATGCAAAGTTCTCTCCAAACCACCAAAGGCCAGACACATCAATCATGGTGCCAAACATGTACACACTTGTAAGCCATTGGTAGTTGGCTAAGTTCCGTTTGAAACAAGACAAGTTGGCATCCAAGCCCTGCTGACAGTAGGGTTGACAAATCTGTGGAAGCATCTTTAAGTGGTCCCTGCTGTCAACTTCAGGGGATGTTTCACAGCAAAGGACATTGGTCAAAGTTTACAAAAATTCATTAGCCAGTTTTGTTGGGTCTTTTTTTTTTTATTATTATTTTTCAATGGAAGAAAATGATTGTATGTCATAAGATTTCTTCTATCCATTTAGGCATACTAATTTATTTCTGTAGTTGACGAAGAACTGGAGGCGCGTATCAAAATGATCCAGGAGAAGAACGCAGCCATCATGAAACGCAGACAGGAGATTGAAGCTGACAAAGAGAAGTACGGCTAGTTTTGCACCACAGGTAAAACTGTCGGGCAAAGTAACATTGCTGGTACAGCCAGCCTGTGAGGAAGTGGCATTCGTACTGCCTCCCCACATTACAGGGCAGTAACCCCTGTGTACAGAGACAGGAACGGTGAATGTACAATACACACAGACAGACTTCTGCATTGTACGAGGACACGTGTTGTACAGTACTTACAGACATCCTCCAGATGTCAGGCTTGAGAAGTGAAAGCATGGCATTTAGGGAAGTACAGTCACTGGAGAGTGTTTATATTCATGTGCAGTTAATGTGACATGGAACAAGCGAAATCTGGTTAATTCAGATAAAGGGGGTTGAAGGCTTCTGGCACAGATCCCAGAAAGTATGTGATCTATCAACTCGATGGTGTGCTG
This sequence comes from Hermodice carunculata, assembly GCA_964020975.1. NCBI lineage: Eukaryota > Metazoa > Annelida > Polychaeta > Eunicida > Amphinomidae > Hermodice > Hermodice carunculata. Next base: position 42,644,745 of record OZ026613.1, read on the forward strand.
AAGGACAACATGTATTTTTTCATGTGGTCAAGAGTAATATATGTTTTATAGACTGATCATTTGCCACATACATCCTTGATACGTAAGTTGTCCTGGTGGCTTTGAAAACTTCCATTTGATCATTGTCAACATGTATATATATATATTTTTTTTTTTTTTCTTTTAATATTTTTAAGGTTGTCCACTTATCTTAGTACACAGTACACATTGATATTTACTACTAGGGACTAAGGTATCTGGGTTATTGTGTTGTAAGGAACTAGAGACATAAACTTGCCTTTCCACACGTGATTGAATTATGGATGAGAAACGAATACAGTTGACATGATCTGTTGTGCACATGTTCTGATAAGGGATAGATGTACACTTCACATCCAGCACTAGAAAGCTGAAATATATGACAGGTACATGTGTAGCAGAGGTGGGTTTACACCTGTAGCCAATTTGCCTGAAAGTCTTACATAACATTTGTGACCAGACACTGACTGCCTCAGCTACATGCATTCATTTCTTGTCCAACAGAAGCCTGAGAAAATTATCAATAAATATTCTGTTTGTTGAAATTTTACTAACTTGTGGAATTTGATGAGCAGCAATGCTGACATCAAGCATCTGGTTTTTGCCAAATCATGCCATGTAATTTGGCTTATAGATGGTACCATTCAAAGAGAAGGGAGTCATGCCTCGCAAGATGAACATTTTAACTTCTTTTTAAGGTTTAATGTGAGTTCTTCACCCACTTGGTATGTTTATTGTGGCAAAAATTAACAGCAGTTAAGTTTTTCCGTCTTCTGGCCTCTCTTCATATCAGTGTTTGTCAGTGGCACACGTCTCATATATTGGTATGCGATAGAAATAATTCTCCATAGATCTATATAGAGTCTTCTAGACGGATACCTTCAGTTGTATCACATAAGGATCTCAAAGTGATTGTGAAAAAATAAAAACAAAATAAATAAATATAAATAAGTAGGATCATAATACTGGGTCTCATGAAGAGGGGAACACATAAAACTCAAGCTCATAGACTTTTATTTAATAAATGGAGATCATTTTTTTTTTCAAGCGCGATAATTTTTTTTTTCAGATTTGTATATTTTTTAATTTAGGTAAGACATGAACTATATGTAAAAAAATTTGCATTGAAATGTTCAAAGTCCATTTATGATTTTATATGAAATCAGCAGTAACTTATCAGAATGTATTGTAGATGGAATGTATCAGAAGCCATACATAATTAATTCTACATTTCATATGAGACAGCTTGTCACTTTTAATGAAGGAGGAAGAGAACACAACACAAAGTAAATTTACAACAACACGCAGCAAAAGCTCGCAATAAACTTGTGGATAAAGAGTTTTACTCACTGCAGACTGTCATGAGATGGTGGCATGTAAATGAATACTTTGTTTTCTATGTTTGCATATTCTGTCAAACATGTTACTTGCTGTAGTCCAAGTTGGAAGAATAATGGCAGTGGCGAGTTGGAAGAATAATGGTAAAACTGGTCTTATTCCTGCTATAAAAAACAAAAAGACAAGATGCATATAAAAATTTACATAAAGGATAAAAAAAGCTGCTGACTTGAAACATTTTTTGAGCATGGTCCAAGGTTATCCTACTACAAAATAGCTTAGAGCTGCAGTGTATGCACGGATTACTATTTCCCACATGGGATGTATAACTATTAATTTTCCCAGACCGATGACAAACTAAAAATTTCGCAGATTTTATTTTCTGAGATTGCTGACATGGGCAGGGAATAAAAGTGTTTAAAATAAAAATGTTCAGCTTTTATTTTACCATAAAGGTATCGCGTGGGAGCTAAAAGGCTACATGAAAACTTTTGCTTGTACTCTAATTTTGAACAGAAGCGTGCTATTATATATGAGCTGTGATAACATGTCTTGTAGTCACATATTGCTTAACTGTACAAGGCAGTATTAGTAGCAAAGCTGCACATGCAACCTGGGAGACAAATGGTTATTAATTCCAATTGATTGTACCAATCTTACACAGTGATTGTTGACAGTTCAAGATTTCCATCGTTTCTGCATTAGTACTTAGAGTAAATGGACCCTTAGTGTTTAATAATGATGGACATTTTGTATCAAAATTAAGTGGCATTGGTGTGTGACTTTGAGAAATATCATCATTGTTCAAGTACATATTTTGCAGAGGGATTGAGGAGGTGACAAAATTTAATGCTCTAAATACTGATTGAGAAATGATGAAACTGTTGAACACTTCAATGAGAGAACTTTGTTTTGATGAGCTGGTAAAGTTTAAAATGGTCTTTTAAAAAGAAAAGGCTCCCAAAATTTGCTCATGTTGTGTGCATATGCTTTTCAACTGACATATCAAAACATGCGTAACCTCTTGCATTTGTGCTCAATTAAATATTCATAAAAAAGTATGTGTATGGGCAACTCTCATATAAATTTGTTGTACATATAAAGGGCAGAGAATCCCTCCGTTAAGTTGTATGACGAGGACATTGGGAGATGTGGAGAGAACCTGCCAGGACATGCCCAGTCTGGTTGTGCACTTCAACACACACTGCGTCACCAGGTCTGTCGGTCAACTTCTTTTCTGCTGTATGAAAGAAAATTTCCATATTTGTACTCTAGAGATCCAACATGACATTTTCAAAAGTGGCAGGTGTTTTCCAGGATCGTTTGTTATAGGTACAAGTCTCGGTAAGTGCGTTGGCCTTCACAGTGGCACATACTTACTGTGGTCAGCGGTGGGACTGCTCTTCCCCCACCTTCTGACCCAACCCCTCCCCAGGGAGATACGGACCAGAACCAGTGTTCAGATTTGTGGAAGGCAAGAATTGTGCAAATAAATGTATGCAACCAGAGTTACGATTTTGCAAAGATGTTCTCAAGCACTCCTTCCTCAGAAATGGCATCGCATCACACACAGTTGCTTTGTACTGAAGATTGATTGTCAATGGAATAAGAAGGGGTGGGGGAATTGTGTTCAGGTGTGAAAATTACTGATATAAAAATTGATTAATCAATGTTTAGCCAAAGTTTACTGAAACATTACCATAAAAGTTTGCTGCTTTCAAAGTAGCTATGGAATGTGGTGAGAAGTTTCACCTGTGTGTTGGGGAAAATTCTGAGTTCTTATTGTATTCATATGTGGAGAAATGGAATGACGGTCATTCCTTGTGATGGCAGTCGTCATAAAAATCATTGAGATACATGGGCGCTTCACTAGGTTGTCGGAACTGCAGGGGTTAAAAGTAGTGCATGTTGAGACCTGGTAAAAGGTAATGTCTGGCATTGAAACTTCAGCATTGGGGAGCATTCTGTTGAACAGAAGGGTGAAATTGATGCAGTAGCAGACCTAATGGAAGATGTATTTTCTGATGCTGCTTTGTTCATTATTTTTATCATCTTAAGATATTATCCCAGTTGCAAAAAAAAAAAAGAAGAAAATAAAAGCAAAGGTGTCAGTGAGTTGGTTTGTTGTACAGTATAAATACATAGCTTGAGTTTATGTACATAGTTCTTTTTACTCCAAGTGATCAGATACCAAATGACGGGCAATACAGCTGATTCTGGAAGTGGTCAGAGACATCTGTATGCCACTGTGCACACAGACATGACAGCTGCTCAATGGTCAATGTCCACTGTTTTTGGACAGTTTCAACTGTGTTGATACTGAGTCAATAGGTTTCCTGTGCAATGTACCCACAGTGCACCGAGGAAAATTATTGACTTCATATTATTTTCAATGACAGGAAGCAGGGAACAGTTCTGGTTATGACATCATATACTTGTTCGTAATTTTTAATGGGAAAAAGTTTCCTGCCGATACGTCAGGTCAGGTCCCTCAGGGCTAAAGACTGGCCATTACATTAGCATAGGAAAGTGTACAGCTGAGCTACATGTATGTGGTGCAACAGGTTGGATGTCTTGTGTGCAGCTATATGCAGGAATAGAGACATTTATGTTCCTGTAGGTAGTATTCAGATACATCAGTATGAGATACGGAAACGTAGAATGCTCTATTGAAATTGCTTGATCAGTTGTCTGTTTGTATCAAGTTTCATTTATGCATGCATTGGTGCTGTATTTGAGAGAAACTGCAAGGAATCCAAATTGATTTGTAATGATGGGTCTCGACCTTCACTCCTTCACAGACAGGTATGATTGTATCAAGATAAGATGTGACAAGTACCATGAAATGTTTTCTAAGTATTTTGCTGAGTGTGCAAAATATTTACTTTCTGAGTTGCTCCCCATCCACCCTTTAAAACAAAAAACAAAACAAAAAAAACAAAAACAAAAACAAAAACAAAAAAAACATGCAGACACAAAAGCAAAACAAAACAAAAAAAAAAGAAACTACACACACACACACACACACACACAGAAAAGAACAAAACCAAAACAACAACATATTTTAAAACCCTATTCTTTCCTGACATTAATTTGTTTCTGTGCAGGAAAATTAGAGCCATGCAAACAGATTATTCACTTGTAGACGCTGTTGTCATGGAAACCATCACATGTGATTATGTACACTTTGTTTTGATGGTGCAGATGTGTTATGAGTGTAAATGAGCAACTATTTGTGGTTCTTTGCATGTACATTTATATCGCTGGGATGAGACGAATAGAAACTCTTCCTGTAGCTGGGTACTCTATAGAGACTGCCATTATGTTAGTATGAAATGATTGTGTGAAATAAAGGTTATCTTTTATATTTGTTGATGTTCTTTATATTTTCATGGTGACTATTATGGATATTTTTCCCCTCCCTCCACAAATGAAGTTTATGGGGGTAGACTGGAATCAGCTGGTCTGTGTGTCTGTAGAATGAATCTTGTTTGCGCCATTCCTGCACTTTGGGACAAATTTCTTTCCAGCTTGGCAGACTGAATACACAGGTTATTTTATTGATAATTTGTGCCCTCTGTGGGTCAAATGCTGAACAAGTGACAAGTAAATGAAGCCACAAGGTACAACCAGGAGGTAGCGTCCTCCATATTAGGATCAGTCAACATTGACAGTTGAGACAAAGATAATGAAGAACAAAGTGGATAATGTAATGCACATCACAAAATAATCTCTGTCCATCCCTCCATCCTTCCGTCCATCAAGAAAAAAAAATTCGGAGGGGGATTATTTCACTAACTACACTGGGTAGGGCTTTCATACTTGGGTGAATGATTTGTAGTAATGGTCACTACAGATTTGTACCATCACTGTCACACTTCATTGGTTACACCATGCTTGAATGAGCATTGTAGGAAAACTTCAGAGTGGCTTGAATTATGCTGGCGAGACATTCATACCAGGAAGTAGTTAGCACCAGATACATTCAACTACCTGTGATGAACAACAAGTCCTATATATATGGAAACATGAAATTATTATCATTGCCATGAATTCTAATCACACACCCATAGCTGCATATATGGAGGCCTCTAGCTCCCTGACCAGAACAGGTAATGAATGAAATGGGTAAAGTATTTGTTGAGGTGTAGTACGTGTGTGAAAGTGTTGTGTGTCAAAGTGGCATTTAGCTACAAGCTTGTCTGAGTGGTTTGTGCTTGTTGCACTTGAAGATTAAATGCATTTTATCTTCCACCACACTTTGTTCACACTGGCAGCATGCATAATCTGGATTCCTGTGATATGTTCTTATGAGGACCTGTCTTTAATTTGAGAGTGTTGGTCCTGACTGCTCAAACAGGCCTTGTATGTAAAATTTTCAATGTGATTGGAGTATTTTTCAGATTGAAAGCTGCTGATAGATAGTAATTATTTTCTTTATTTATATCAAGCAAGTTCGGCCACATGCATTCAAATTTTAGTCACATAGAACTAAAGGCTTTGTCCCAGTTGTGATCTTTGCCAAGGTCAAAACAGCTCAGCATCAAAGCTATAGAAGTAGGTGGGGTTTTTTTACCTGTTTTAAATTCATTGGTTCATAAGCTGCACTTGCCAGGCTCACTGCACTGCTGTGCCACACGCGATATGACGACAGGAATTTCAGAAGTTGCTTGATATCTCTGATTGCAAGGCAATCTTTCTTGGCTGCAGGGGTCATCTGTTGACACTAACTTTTGTGTGCCACTCTGCCTGACTGTACTTTCACGTGGATTTCTGTGAAGGTTAGGACAGTAAGTACACGCACGTGAGACAGATGAGCATGAAGGCAGAAATTTCAGAGGCGCAGGTATCTCCTATGACAAGGCAATCATTTTGGGCTGAAAGGACCATCTGAAGACACAGTCTTGTGGGTTCAACACCCTCACCTCTACATGTGTATTTTCAAACTTGGCACAGTAGCTGGAAATTCTGATGTAGCGAGATACCTCAAAATGATCTTTGGATTCCAATGTTTTTTGCATTCATTGATGTGCAAAGAGTCTTGCGTGCGCAACTCTTTCAACTCTTTTCAGTGGATTACTTTCAAATGTGGTACAGTAACCACACATGATGTACAGATCTGCATGAAGGCAAAAATTTCTTATGCAACTAGATATCCTGAAGTCCAAACTAATTTTGGTTTTCTGCCTGTTGTCCATCCATACGTAGATAAAATTGTGTGTGTGCAACTCCAACTACATGTACACACTTTTGCATGGATTTTTGTCAAAGTTGGCACTGTAACTGTGTGATATGTATATATTTTGGAAACCAGGAATTACAGATTCAACTAGATCTGTAAAATGATCTGGTGATCTTCCATGCATCCACATGCTTTATGTGACCATTTTTTAAGGGTCTGCCCCATAGGTGGACCCTTTCTGTTTTTGAGTTGTCCGTCTGGATGTGTACATTCTCGTTATCGCGATATCTATAGAGTGCCTTCATGTATTTTGCTCATATTTTGCAATATGCTTACCTTACCTGGCAAGATGAACTGATTAGATTGTTGCGTCACCATGACATAATTTGAGCAAATGGCAGACCCTTCAGTCAACACTTGCTTTGAAGGTATGCTAGCTCAGACCTGCATCATAGAAGGCCACTTAATGGAGAGACCAATGTATGTCCAAGTGGGGTGGGGGTGTCCAGTCTCTTGGCAATGACTTCTAATTGACCTGTCTGCCACCTCTGGCTCCTGGGTGGGTGTTGCAGTGGCTGTTTACATGAACCTGTGGCACAATGTATTTTGATCTCATAATTGGTGCAACGTGATGACTGCATAGAAATGCTGTATGTGTGAAAGGCTTCTGCCCTTTCAGAAGAAAAAGCATGGGGGATTTGAATCACTAGATGGCAGCACTGCTCAAGATGGATCACCAGATTTCCTCTTTCATTTCTGATCAGTCAGGTCATGTCAAGTCATCACACTTACTCAGGGGTGTCTTTGGGTTGTTGAAGTGTTCTAGTTTTATCCAATGTTATTATATATATCTGGATGCCCTGCTTTATGCCACAATATCTATACTTTCTGCTTATAGTTATTCCTCCAGTAATTGAATATTTGGTAGTCTGTGGGCACTGACAAATTCAACACAATTTCTCAATACAGTGGTCCCTGTCATGAGAGGCCACTCCAATGACAGGCCACCTGGCTTAAAAGACCACTTTTGGCAAGTCCCTGCTGCTATCTTTTCCATGTTATTGTACCTCCAATGAGCGGCCACTTTTGGGCCTGCCCTTGGGGTGGCCTCTCAAGACAGGGACTACTGTATATCTTTAGTTCTTCTGACTATAGGTCACAGAGCATATGGGATCACTCATGTCTGTCTGTCCACCCATCTGCAATCTTGCTTGTGAACGGTTTTTATGTTAGTCCCATATAACTTTCCGGACTTCTCAAGTGTATACAAATCTAGGTCAAGTTCTGTATTGGTAGTGCCAACTATAGTATTATGTAACATTTGGACCAAAGCAGGACAAATTTGATAATTATGTTTTGTGAAAAGTTTTTTCATGAATCATCTCAAAAGTTGGTAGGAATGTCCATCAGCTGGAAAGAACAATGTGCCAAAATTAGGTGGCGCCACCTACAGAATTACTGAAGATGCAGACCTGGGTATTGAGAACACATAAAATTCATTCTGTTGAGAAAGAATAAGGCTAATAAACCAAATGTACCACAAATGTATATAATATGTAGAAGTTTTATTTTACATAATATAGCTGACCTTAACCTAGTTTCACAATGTGTGGAAGGGAAACATTTCATGAAATGATTTTTTTTTATGGTCACTGCATTTGAACTTGGGTGCATGTATAAATATACCATTACAGACAAAAATCTATGACTGTGTCATGGTGGCACCACTGGCGGTATGAAGTGGGACTAGCATTATAGGTGCAGAAAGTACATTAATTCATTATTTTGATTATGAACTGAGATGCAGTTCTAAATTTACACCAAATATGTATTAGGCTTGTGGTGAAATTTTGAATGACCTTGACCTATTTTTTAAGGTCAATAAGGATGTAGAAGACGATGCTAAATTCTAATATTTTGAGAAATAAGAAGGCAAGCAATACCAACTGTGCCATAAATATGTATCATAATAGAAGTTCCATGTTACATAATATAGATTACCTTGACCTAGTTTCTCAAGGTCACGAAGGGAATTCACATCAGGATTTTTTTTTTTTTGTTATGGTCATTATGTCTGAACTTTTCCACCTGTATCAATATACCTGACCAGTGCAGGAATATTATACAGACAAAAAGCTGTGATGCGTGGAGTCATGGTGGCACCACAGGGGTTATCAACCCCATGGTATACTTTATGACTCTCATTTGTAAATCTTTAATTTCTGTCTATGGTTACCATAAAATACCCTAAAAGTATATGTTTTCTGAAAGAAAACATAACATCTAGCATGATTCTGGTACTGAGTGTAACATTTTATTATTGCTACTGATGTAATTAAATTTAATTAAAATTGTTAAATTTTGCATTACATTTAAAATAGTCTTTTAAAAAGTAAAAATTAGATTTAGTTTATAGTGTAAAATGAAAGAACACATAATGCTCTTCAAAACTGTATTTAAATTTTGAAAAAGGGCTAAGGTTTAATTTTATAGTTTCAGTGTTTTTTTAATTTAAAATTTTAACTTTAATTTTAAAATCCACTAAATTTTGAACTTAAACCCATATCCAAAATTTAAAGTACAGCTTTGTTGCTAGAAGTGTACTGTTTCATTCCCTATAAGAAGATGTTTCCTAATTTTGGAGTTTGCACTACATTTCTACAAAAACAGGTAAAGCTAATTTTTTTAATTAATTAAAATTCAATTTCCTAATACTTACAGAGATTTCATTTTTTAATAGCTTGATCCAAATGTATACTTTTAAAAATATGTAGTTTATTTGATCTCAAATAAGACGTGTAGTGTATACAAGGGCATGTTTGGAGGAAAGTCTTATTTTCTGTGTAAAGTGTACCATGCCGTTAAGTGGAACTCGTGTTATAGGTCTTAAAAGTATATTATATTCATTATTTTAATTAGAAATTGAGATGGAACTTCTAAATCTTCCCCCAAATATGCGTTAAGCCAACGCACAAATTTTGTTAAATTTTGGGTGACCTGACCTATTCTCAAAGTCATAGTAAAAGGACACTAAATTTTACATAAAAATAAGAGGGCAGACAATACCAAATGTACCCCAAAGTTGTATTATATGTAGAAGTTTGATCTTGCATAATACAGGTGACCTTGACCTTTCTCAAGGTCATGGATAGAATGCACATCAGGAAATTATTTTATTGCCATGCCCATGACATAATAAATTTAGATAGAACTGCAAAAGTAAGGCCAAATATGCATTAGCCCAATGGTCAAATTTTGTAATATGTTGTTTGACATTGACCTAATTTTCAAGGTGAATAAGCACTTAAGAAAAGCACACCAATTTCGATATATTGATAAAGAATAAGGGGAACAATACCAAATGTTCCCCAAATATGTATTCATGTGGAAGTTTGATGTTGCATTATATGGATGACCTTAACTTATTTCTCAGGATCATAGAGGGAATGCATTTTAGGAAATTAATTTTTGGTGATGGTCATCAGATTATGTGTCAGCAGAGCATAAGGCCCAGGGGTCTCTTGTTTTTCAGCTACCTTGGAAATGTATCCCACACATGCATCACAGGTAGACCTTGGTTGACTTGGATAAATTGGCTGATCTAAAAGGTTTAGATAGTGAAGTGTCACTTTCAGTTTTGATAGTCACATTTACAAATATGGATGAAGTAACTGTTGCCAATCAAAGGATTCGTTTTGGTTTTGGTGGCAAGAGGGGAGGAAAGTGTTTCCACAAATGAGGTACATAATGTTGCGACCACATTAACGTCCACCAGGACTGAACACTTGTCAGAATGCTTGTAGCATCAAAATTTATTCCTGTAGCACAGACAGCTAGTCTGAGTTCGCTATCTTCACAACCGAACAGTATGTCTCCCTGTAGCACTTTGCTGCACTCTTGGTGTCACAGTGCTACAGGATGCCCACCAGTGTTCACAGTGCTACAGGATGCCCACCAGTGTTCACCCAGGAATTGCTATGGTCAGCAGAGCCACTACTTGCAAAGTATGGTGATGGAAACAACAGTTACAACAATGTACTTGTAACGGTTATGACCCCTGCTGGACCTCTTAACTGGATATACACTTGTTTTGTTTTATGAATTACCTTCTTACCCTATCATTATGATGCCTGTGTGGGAGAAAAGTTTATGAATTCCAGTGGGTGATAATCAGTTTCAGTACCAGGATATTATTTTGTTCTGAAAAACATTGCCTGTCATAACAGGTACCATGTACTTTGCAGAGAATTCCGACAAGCAGTGCCCTGAGTGGTAATTCCGAGGAATATGGTTCCTTGAAAGGATGGTCTTGCAAGACAAATAGTAGCTTATCGGACGGTGGAGTGGGTCCCCAATAGTGGCCAATGTACATTATCAAAGACGCCTAAAAGTTCAAAATGTGAAGAAAAACTGGTGATTCCTGAAACTTTTTTTTTCTCAGCAAAACTAAAATGGAATCTAGAATGAATGAAAAATGTAAAATGTTAAATCAGCACATAGATATTTTTACACATGCAAGTAAATGTCAAGTTTTGTCCTATTGTGTTTGCTCAGACAGTATGTTGCTGATTGTGTTTCAAAGCAGACAAATTTTGTTTAATGAAAGCATGCTTTCTGCAAAAATAGCAAGGTTTTGTCAATAATTCCCCAGGAAGGGGAACATTTTAAACTAAGATGGCCTAAAATTGTATTAAGTTTTTCTTGTGGAGATACTTTTTTTCCTTGGAGTAATTTTGCATAATTCAAGTGACGTTTAAGGTGAAAAGGTGCTGAGTGGTCACACTTTTGTGGAAAAATTACCTAAATAAAAGCATACACTTGTAAATGGGCAAAGGAAAGGATTGCACACACACAACAAAGTCCAGTCATTCAACATATTTTCATTTTGAACTTGAGGACAAATTTGACCAATCATGAAGCTCAAGTTTTTCCTTTTTTTTTTTTTTTTTAGCTTGAATTCAAATTGTATTTTTGTGAATACCACTGCACAGAAAGTGTTCTCCACCTCCACTGCCCTGACCCCACAAGGCAAGCAAGGTCATTCTCAGAACTTTGTCTGCAGATGTTCCATTTTTCCAGTAGATGGCTGCACTGGCATGTGCTGAACCCATTAAATCAACTCTACATTTAACATAATGTCCAACCTGCAGTGTGACTTTACTTTTAAGTCAAATATCGCAGAAATATGCATCCCTGGCATAATAAACCTTTATACTCAATTCAAAGCAAGTTATGCAGAATCTGTCTGCACCAAACATGGAACTCAAAATTCAAAGTTCTTGTATAAACATAAGCATTCTGGGTATAAATGTGTTTTTTGAAAAATTTTGGATATTTCTCCAAAAAATTATGCAAGAGAAAGTGGTCAAATTCGTGCTATCATAATTTTGCCACATGTAGCTGCAAAAAGTTATTGGGAATTTTTCATAGCTGTATAAGTTTACAATGGTGATACAAGAAATTGGAAAATGTGTTTTGTGAAACTGATAAAGTTTGTAGAACTATTCATCATTTGAAAAAAGAACTAATCAATTCTTAGAAAATCCTTGATTCGTTTTTGCTCTAGAGAATTTTCAGAGTAAATCAATTATCATTTGATTAAAATCAGAGAATATGTTTAAGAGAAATATCCATGTGAAATGGACATTTTAGAGCAGATGCCTATTGTAAGTAATCAATTTCCTGAGATTAACACCATTCATTGAATGCCATGTTAACATTGAAGGTATGTTGTAAAGTTCTTCAGCTCGTATTGGGGCTTTTTTACAAACTTGTAAATTTGTACATGTGATAGACAACATATAATATGTGCATCAAAATGAACACATATATATCCAAAGTTGGTCGGACATCGCACTAATTATTCGCACATTATTTTTTGTTAGGCAAATAATTCAAGGTTCATTGTTTTTTGTTAGGCAAATAATTCAAGGTTCATTGTTTTTAAGCTAAGTATCACCTAAGATGCTGAATAATTTGGGTGGTGAACTGATGTCATGGACTGTCTTGCTTCATTAAGTCTTAGACCTGGATTATCTGCTCAATAACACATTTTACATATATCATTTAGCTATATTGTTCCTTGGATATTGTCTTGTCGTTATCAATGTCAGTGTACACTAAGTTCATCTGGTAACAAGCCACAAAATTCACCTTTCCAAGACCAAGTGATAACATTCTTGGAATAGTTCTCAAGGGAAATGCTGCAATAGTGTTAGCCAGGCCATGTTTGTGGTATTAAAGAAATTGGATGCTGAAGATTTTTTTCCCATGGGAGGATGAGGAAGGAGGCTAGCAAAGCCATACCTTCTATTGTGGAACTTATGAAATGTTTATTTCTGTAAATGAGATCCAGTCTGCTTTAGCTCAGGCCACAGTGTACCTTTGTTTCAGTATTAAGGTCTTGTTGCACCTCCCACACTTATCAATGGTGATCCATTTCATTATTGTCCTGAATAAGTCTAATTCCTAGGTGAAGATAAAAGCATACTGTATTATTCAACTCAGATACGATTTCCATTTGACAGGAAAACTACTGTTTGAAGCTCCTTGTGAACGTTCATATCAAAAACATATTTATTCTGGATCACCCAATGGTACATGTGCTAGCAATTTTCCAGCAATAGAGATGGTATTGAAGTTTTCAAGATCAAATGAAAAATCAGATTAGAAATATTGAAATTGGTGTTTAGTTTCCTTATGACAATGATTTATTGTCATGAAGTTAATGTACCTTGCTCAAGGCTGTACCATAAAGTTTTTGTTCTTTTCTTTGATACACAGTCAAGCAGAATTCTGTGTACTTTCAAATGAAAATTGTAAAGATTAAATTTATGAACGGAGGTGACTCACCTTTTTCTATTCTAGTCCTCAGGGCCAATTATTTTCAGATTTTACTTGATTCTTGTTTGCCCAACCATTTAAATCTGATTTCTAAAAGCAACATTCTGGATTGCCCCCAGAGTGTGCTGACTTTTTCACTTGCCTTGATTGAAATTTTACTTGTCATGGGCCAAAAGACATGCAAGTTGGTGAGCTCTGGAATCAGAACTGGACAAATTTTGAAATATATTTAGCCAGTTACGCTAATGGTGCCCACAATTGCATGTTATTAGCTTTTTTTTAAAAAAATTTATTTTATAACCAGTGGCTATTTACCTAATGGATTGTGTCAGCCATGTGTGTGATGTGATCTTGGATGCGACTTGTACATGCGTACAACCCTTGTCGGTCTGCCTTCCTGTCTGCCAATGTTGCAGCAGCACTTAGTTGCTCTTGGCAATTCTATTGAGTGGTCACTGATATTGGTATTAAAGTAGCAGAAGCTATCAGATGTAATTGGCAGAAATTGAGTGTCCTTCTTCCTAAAGTCGGAAAGCAAGTGGGTTTAATTGAGCTAATTCTGCATAGGAAACCCGTCGAAGCACGATTACATCAAAACAACTTAGCGAGGGATGTGTTGGTCTGAAGAGCTTTGGGCTGCAGGCAGCACAGGAGAGTTAGCCCAACCAGACAGGCTGTCTGTCTGATACAAAATACTGACGGCAGTCCTGAAGCCTCCTGTGTGGAAGTGAGAAACACATTTTTCCCGCAACCTGTATCGGATGCACTTGTGCGCTACTGTAGGAACACAGGTCATTGTTGCAGTGGTGTCAGTGTCCTCATGTTTGCTTGCACTTTGTTGCGCAGTCAGGTGGTTAGTTAAATTGCCAAGAGGACATCACTTGTAATGCCAAAATGATGGCTTCATCAGTTTAATTGGGCATTCCTCAACATCTGGACATCCCAGCTGTTTAACTGTTCTGTTGTCTCTACCATGCAACATTGACTCCATTCTTACTGCTCAGCTGGCAACAGCATTGCTTGGCACTTTTCATGCTCCCTACCAAGTCATGTAATACATGATGTATCATCTGTGATAGAGGCAGCTCGAGCATTGTGCATTGGGTAATATCAAAGCTTGACATTACATTTTGGAACTTGGATAAAAGCTCTGTTTGTGAAGAATATTAATATGCTATTTCCATGGAAGCCCAGCATTGTGTGTAGGAGGATTTGTAAATGGTATGTAAAGAGTTAAGATGGAGGTCAATTGTAGTATATCTTGGAAATAGCTTTTACACATATGTACCCACTGTGCATGTCTTAGAAATAAGTTTAAATATGTGTGTCTTTTGCACTATGTAATTTATAGGCAATGCTGAATGGAAATGATTTCTTCTGAAAAGAAGAGGATTAGATGTTTTGTTTCAATTTGCATGTTTCAGCTCTCATGTAAGGGCAAGATGGCATATGTTTCAACTTTAATTGCATATAGCTGTCATTGTTAATATGGTAAACATGTATATGGTGTTTTATGGGGTATAAAATCAGTAAAATTGTGATGTTAATTGTCATTTTGTGAGGATATCTCAGCCATAGCAAGGGTACTGCTTTGTGCAAATCTGGACTGGTCAATAATTTTGCCCCTAATTCTCAAATACTGTGACCTCAGAGTTTGTAAATGACATACGAGTCAAGTATAACAACCTGTTTCTCTTACTGCTCCCCTATATTTGCTGGCAGTAGTTCCCACAGAACTAAAGATACTTAAGGTATAGAGAATCCAGAGTGGGTTGTCTGTTGGGGACATTTTTGGTGTCCTGAGTTGTGTGGTGTTGAAAATGAGTGACATCAACATTATTCCAATTTGACAATGCAGGTTCAAAAATTCTTTCACCTATGATAAAATGGACTCTTCTGATGCACTTTTTATTAAATTATTTATCAATTCAACCACCAAAGGAAAAGTAAAGCAATTTATAGTACCGGTATATATTATAGCACAGTATGCTATTTAGAAAAGTAAGTCATCTCTGCAATGTTCTTATGGAACTTAGACCCCTGTAGAGAATCAGCCATGTTTTCTTGTGCATATCTGATCATTTTTGTGACAGTTATAGAAGATCATATGATTGTGCAGTGGTAGCAGCAGGCTCTACTGACTGTCAGACCAATTTCCATGAGCAGCAGTTGGACATGTCACACAAAACTTGGTGAATGCTTTTCTCATGTGTTTGAAGTTGAAATAAAACAGAGATACTACGAGAAGGCCTTAAGATTTACAAAGTAATATGATCAACCGACTCAGTACCCCATTCATGCTGTAGGTGGCACCACTATGGCACACAGCATTGCCAGATTGGATTAAAATTTAAAACAAAAACAAAAAAAACAATCAGACAAGTTACATGTACAAATATGATCAGCTACTGACTATACTACATATATAATCTGTCTCACTCTGAATGTGTTGAAGATGTTTAACCACTGTCCTTACAGCTAAAATTAACACCATCTGGTACTTTATTTTAGCATTGCAACTATATCAGAAGAAAAAAACAGTAATAGCGAGCTAACAAAATCCTTTTGTAGGCCTTCTGTTGTTTGGCGTAATCCTGTGCACATGACTGATTACATAGTTACACTACTGTAGCTGTTGATTGGTAGGTCATGTTTTTTCTTGCAGTAAAGAAACTATAAAAAGTAAACCCTTTCATCCATGGGTATTACATTAGTTTGTCTAGTTTTCTGGTGTTTGCCTAGAACTAATCAGAATCAAATCCTAGACATTTACTCATATTTCTGCATTCACTTCACATGCTACAATATTGGCCAGTCCAGACTGTGTTCTACTTATTGAGAAGTACCACAAAATTTTTCTGAGCAATCCTGGTGATAGAAACACGTACATGTACTAGATATTTCTAAATTGTGGGTAGTGTAAGTTTTTGCATACTCCATCAAATTTGAAAAATTATATCATCTCAAATTATGTAGTTTCTGGTGCAAAGGGGTTTCTGATGTATTTGTGGGACAGAGTATTATTAATGTACATGATAAGTCAGTATAGAACACACATGAAAAAACCTGCAAGAGACAATATGCTCCCAAGGATAGTTTGCAATCTAAGCAGGGCATAGTTCCAGAGAGTGCTGAGAATCAGATGATCAATGCATGGCATCCACTGTGCCATCAGCCCTGAAATTGTCACAAAATTTGCTTCTGATAAGACATTTCACAAAGTTCAACATGCAGAAAAAAATGACAGTTTGCAATATAAACAATTACATCAAGGACTTACTACCTAGTACCTGGTAAAAAAAATCTGCTAGCTAGATAGATAGATAGATAGATAGATGGATGGATGGATGGATGGATGGATGGATGGATAGATGGATAGATAGATAGATAGATAGATAGATAGATAGATAGATAGATAGATAGATAGATAGATAGATAGATAGATAGATAGATAGATAGATAGATAGATAGATAGATAGATAGATAGATAGATAGATAGATAGATAGATAGAACTGGCTACATTCATTTATGGTAGTTACTGCACATGAGTGTAGACTGTGAAAAATTAGAAACTTTTTGTCTCAATAATGAACTTTTGAACATGCTTAAACATATATATATATATATATATATATATATATATATATATATATATATATATATATATATATGTTTGTTAAAAGAATAATTATGATTTTGATCACCAGACAAGAGGAGGTTTAATGTTATGCATAAGTTGACAGGTAATGCTGAAAAGTGTTTTCTTCTCTGAACTGTACATAAAGGACACTCAAGTTAGAAATGTTTTGTCAATTCTCCGCTATGGCCACAAGTGCATCTTGCACTATCTATGAGATTATATGTAAAAAGATGGTCATGGAGTAAACTGGATTAAGTGTGTAATCCGGACTAAAATTTTGACCTTGAGTGCCACAAGAGTAGTAACTGGTTGCTTTTTTAGGATTATGATTAAGTTTTCTTTTAAATGAGTTAAGCATCGGGGCTGACTTGAAGTCACCGGGAAGTGCAGTCCACAGTGAAACAGCTGACGAAAAGAAGGAGTCTTTACTCATGGTCATACAGCAAGGAATAACTGGAATGTCATTTTTATTTCTGAGATTGTGACCAGAGGGTAGGATCCTAGCTTGAGGGTACAGAGAAAAAAGTCCATGGACTATTTTAGTCATGTATTCAAGTTTATGCTTTTCTCTGCAAGAGTGGAAGGGTTCTTAGTTAGTTTCATCAAAAGTCTATTTGGAGCATGTTAATTGCACTGAATCATTACCACTCTTGCAGCTGCAAGTTACACACGTGGGCTGGATTGATCTGCAGTGCAGTTGCACCACAGCTAGGGCACCCACATAGTCCATTAAAGGTCTTGTATAAGATAAATGTAATCATTCTAAGGTTTTCCTGCCTGAAATAAACTTAAACTTTCATAGAATGTCAGAATGTTTCATTGCTAATATGTGTACAGAATCAATGTTATCATGCCAGGTGCCTTTGCTAAATATGATAATACCCAAATGTCTGTGATTATATACTTCTTTAACTGTTTATCCATTTAGATGAAGTGAATAATAATTCTGCTTTACTCTACTCATTGTGAGTGACCTAGTTTTTGTTTCATTAATATGTATAAACCACCCCTTGGCCCACTGAAATATAATGCTAAGGTCCTCATTTTGAGTCATGGTTGTTATATCTTCATATTCTCTGTCCGTAAGAAAAAATAAGGAAGTGTCGTCCGCAAAAAAATCAAATGTTGGATTTGACTATTGAGGCCAAGTCATTGATGTATATTAGGAATAGGAGGGGACTCAAAATGGAGCCCTGTGTCACACCTGCACCAAGATCGGTGCATGATGTCGACTGGCCATTGAAACCAGTCTTTCTGTCTTTTGTCTCTTAAAAAGGTAGCTGCTAAACCACTCACGAAGGCTTCCTTCAATATACCCAACTGTTTAAGGTTAAATAGAAGACCACCATGCCAACCTGTTCAAATGCACGACTTAAGTCAATAAAAACAAATTTTATATCTTTACCATCTTCCAAAGCCTCACAAATTATGTCGTATACTTCAAATAGTAGGCAGACAGTTGAGTCGCCTGGGGAATAGGCAGACTGCCACCGAGTCATTAATGAAATATAAAATGATTAATATGTGTCAAGAACAAATTTATTTGATACATTGCATAATTGTGTAGCCTATCCATATCTCCACTATGCCTTTTTTTTTTACATGGCAGTTATCAACATGAGGCTGAATCATTATTGAGGCTCTTGCCTTTACATACATGTGTTATATTTGTTATCTTGATAACATATTTTGCTCCAAATTGCAGATACTTTTCTACATTACTGCTGCTTTAAGTCACAGTAAATGTCAGGACTTGCCAAATATTTCATAGTAATAGCTCTTAATTATCAGAACCACAGTGTGTGACCATTGTCTGTGTGCATGGTTCCAGGCTGTGATAGAAGTGGACACACACCTTTAGACAGTGTCATTACCATATCCAAACCGTAGTCCTAACGAAACAAATCCAAGTCAATTCCGACCAAAGGCAATGTTCCTTGGTATGTATAGCTGAAACACATAAATTCATAGTTCATATTTACCCAAAAGAGACCAAAACGTAAGTGCAAAGGTCCATAGGGTCGAAAAAGCCATATCTAGTTTTAATATGACAGAATGCAAAAAGTTTTGTTTGAAATTATAGGCCTTTGAATGACTGGGGCCTGGTAATCACCAAGGTTGAGAGGCCTTGCAGACATAAGGCCAGACAGATGGACTTGTCTTGCATGGCCAGTACCTGCAGACTTGCTTGCGTAATTGTGTTTAAGAACAGGTTGCTAACCAGATTATTTGAGGCACTATGTTGAAGAGTGATGCCCTCAGCTGTTGCCAAGTTGCATGCATGGCGTGGGGAAACCACACCAGGGGGACTACATGAGGATGTTCTTGACAAGGAATTTGCCAGCAGGACACAGAGGAATGACCAGAGTAGGAGTCCCAGCCAGGGTATATATACTTTGAAATGCTGTATCTAAATCACGCAACCTGCATCTGTGGTCTCTGACCTGGCCACTGCTTCTTTTATCTTTTGCCACCAAGCTTTCTCTCAGCCTGCATATGTCTGGCATGTATCTGCAGGCCAGAGTGGAAGACTGTCCAGCAGTGTCATACAGCTCCTGCAGTCAGTGGTTGTACATGCAGCTGTGAAGTGAACTCACCAACTCACTC
Source organism: Hermodice carunculata (assembly GCA_964020975.1). Lineage (NCBI taxonomy): Eukaryota > Metazoa > Annelida > Polychaeta > Eunicida > Amphinomidae > Hermodice > Hermodice carunculata. The sequence continues at coordinate 42,664,374 of OZ026613.1, forward strand.
TTTCATTTCTATCACTTGAAACAGTATGCCCCTTAATTTCTAAATGCAGAAAATTGTGTCATTATTTTGGACACATGTGAACATTACCATGGAGCAATAAAACTAGTATATTTGCTCCATGACATTACAGATAGACCAGATGAGAAACATACATTATGGCCCAATCACTGGGCTCAATGACGGGCTGCACACAGCACAGAAACAGATTTTGAAAATCAAGGTGTGCAAGTATCAACTTAAAGTGTCAAGAGAAATGCATGCTGTTGCCAACACCGTCTGAGAAGTGTGTTAAGTTGGGGGTGGTAATTGGCAAACCAACCTGACCTAAAAAGAATGCAGAGACTTTGTGAACTTTTTGAGCACCTTATAGGTTTCTCTTATGATGGACTGTGGAACTGTACGTGTATACAACGAGTGACTAATGTGTATATACATTTTTTTCTGTCTACTTTTTTTGCCTTCTCGTACAACAGAGTATACTCAAATCTATGTATGAGTACAGATGTATAAAGCAAAGCTGACAGATGTAACTAGTCTTCCAGGAAAACTTGTGCTACATCCATAGGTTTGTGCAAGGGTATCCTTATTCTGCCGTCATGAATCCACACATCTAATTCTTGGATCTTGTTCCCATGCTTTAAGAAGAGTTGCTCCGCGTTTGGTTAGCGGAGCGACTCTTCTTAAAGAATGGAAAGAAGATCCAAGAATTAGATGCGTGGACTCACTACGGCAGAATACTGGTCAAGGACAATGTTCATGAAACAATTTCCATCGGTACTGATGAGGATCTGCTTAAAGTTACGTGAGTAATGCAACATCAACACTGCCCTGGACAGCCTAAGTCAGTCACAGTTTTCCCTTTCCTCATTCATCTACTTAAATGCTCATAACCCCTTCTTATTGTTTACCTTCATTTTACTCTCGTATGTTGTACTTACTGCCTTATATTTTTCACCTCGTATCTCAAGATTCGGTGGTGAAGATGGACTGCTTTTTACTTATGCTCTCTCCCATACCATTGTATTGAACATTCTACTAATTATATATTATTATACTTATGTTTTGGGCAGTCATACTATAGTAGTCTAAATGTGTATACCAACATGCACAAACCTTTATGTATGCCAGCTTTTTCCCACATAATTTCATGGATCAAATAATGCTGCACTACAAAAGCCTTTCTGTCTATAGTGGCCTTTTCTTATCTTTAGTGCATGCGTAACTACACTTTTTCTTACATGTTTACTGTATTGTATTTTGCATCATATACAAAAAATTAAATCTTGTTCAATATGTATTTTGAACACAGTTCTCTGCAGGTATATTGCTTTATCTCTGACTACTGCCTCTACTATTATGGGAATGAATATATTTTCCATAAAAATCTATAGCATTTAAACAAGTTCACTTGTTTAAATGCTATAGATTTTTATTGTATGCCATTATATGGTAGTTTGTCACATATCGGAGTGTAAGTTCCGGAGGTAATTGTCCATTTAAGTGCTTGGTTTGTCATAGGTGTTTTCATACACGATGCATTGATAACCGTGAAGTGTGGTAACCATGGATTTGTCCTTTGTGTCTCCAGTCAGAGCTCCCTTTTAACCATACTGATGATAATGATGAATTCTTGAATTTTATTTCAGATTTGTGGCTTGCATCTCCCAATATAGACTTTAGTAAGCTTAATGAAGAAGTGTTCATCCCTTTTGAACTTAATGATGGTAGAAATAGAATTCCTCTCTATGATATGGATCCTGACTTTCGCTTTTTCTGCCAACAGATACGATTAATTCTTTTTGTAATGGTAATTATTGTATACGGGATACGTTCAATGCGGCAGTAGAAAGCCTTGATCAAAAATTGATTATGTCTTTTTTTCCATGTGAATTTACGGAGCTTGCCTGCTCATGTTGATGATTTAATGATGATGATTGCAAGTTCAATGTCCTAGGCTTGACAGAAACATGGTAAAAGGCCACTAATGAAGATATTCATAACCTAGAAAAATTATCATCACGAACGTAAATACAGATTGAACAGAGACAGAGGTGGAGTTTCATAATTCTTGGACACGGATATTCAGTACACCAGTAGAGAAGACCTGTCAATTTTTGATGACACAATGGAATCCTTGCTTTTTTAATCTTTCTGATGACTCAAATTGTATAGTAGGAGTAATATATACAAGTACAAACCTAAATAACTTTAATATGACTCTTGAAAAATTGCTTGATTTAATTAAAATGGAAAATAAATAGTGTTACCGTCTCGGTGACTTTAATGTTAATCTCCTTCACCCAGCAACTCGTACTTTATTGAACATTTTTATTGTAATATGTATCTTCCTTGTATTAACAGACCGACTAGAATAACCGAGGGAACTGCTTCCCTAATCGATAATATTTTCACTAATGTTATAGATGTATCTTCGGATCAATTAAGCGACATATGTGATCATTTTGTCGGTCTTTCATATTAGCAAAACAAAAAGATAATTCCCGAACAAGTACAACATAAAAAAACGCATAATAAATTCTAAACTTTAAAAATGCTGTATAATCTTACGATCGGACTCTTCTGCACGATAGGACAGATGCCGACAGGGCTGCATTCACGTTTTGTCCAAAATATGCAAAATATTTACAATAAAACTATTCCTCCTTATATAAATAACGGAAATACAAAACAAATAAACCCTGGCTTACAAGTGCTATACTGAAGTCAATTGAAGAAGAAGGAGGAGGAGGAGGAGGAGGAGGAGGAGGAGGAGGAGGAGGAGGAGGAGGAGGAGGAGGAGGAGGAGGAGGAGGAGGAGGAGGAGGAGGAGAAGAAGAAGAAGAAGAAGAAGAAGAAGAAGAAGAAGAAGAAGAAGAAGAAGAAGAAGAAGAAGAAAAGCGATACTGGAAACAGCATTAATCTCCTAAATACACTATTCAAATTGCTCAAGACATATCATGCACATTGCCGAAAAAAGATATCATGCTGACATCATTGATGTTAATAGGTCTAACTTTTCAAAGGTTTGGAAATTGATTAATAGCGTTATTAGCAAACAGAAATATTACAAATAACTAGCAGGTTTAAGTGTGACAATAATTTTACAACAGTCCGAACTGACATAGCAAATAGATTACATCTTACTTTGTAAATATTGGACCCTCTTTAGCCAATGAAATACCACAAACCTTTGTTCTGCTGAATTTGTGCCTTAAACGTAACTATCCCAATTCTTCGTTTTTTTCCTCTCACTTCCGAACAGGACGTTATATTTAATACCAATTCCTTAAAAAAATTCTAGCCTTGGTTGGTATGAAATCCATCCAAAAACACTTGAAGGAAGGCTGTCATATAACCATCAGTTGCCTTTTATGGGCGACTGCCTGTCTCAAGTCAGGAGTGAAATTTATTTCTTCACATTGGTATTGGAAGATAGATGTTAATGCTTTGATAACTCTGGAATCTCTTTGCTGTCATTGTTGGGTTTGAAATTTATGAATATGGATAATGTTTTTCCTAACTATTTGATAAATACTTCATTGGCTATGTTGTGCTGTGGGCTGTGTTCTCCGACTCATAGTTATAACGGAGGTAGAGTGTGTTTATAATGTTCCAGATTCATAAATATCACAAAAACGATATAGGCCTACTTTCTTCATTTGCTATAAACTCAGCTGACTGACTAATCAGGAGAACCATAAAGTGATAGGCCTACCAGGTATCTTTTTAATTTTGGCTGGAGTGATAAACTTTGGGTTTTGAGTGGTTAGGCCCATATATTTTGGAAACACTATAGTCTGTAGGTAATGAAGAATATTTCAAAGGTTGAGAGGACCTGTTTAACCATCAGTTGCCTTTTATGGGCGACTGCCTGTCTCAAGTCGGGAGTGAAATTTGTTTCTTCACATTGGTATTGGAAGATGAATGTTGATGCTTTGGTAACTCTGGAATCTTTTTGCTGTCATTGTTGGGTTTGAAATTTATGAACACGGAACATGTTTTTTCTAAACTATTTGAATTATCATGTTTGGTGTAACATTTTACTGTAACAATTACTTAACATACGGAAAATGTAAGAATGGTGTTTCAACCTGTTTGCCTTATTTCTAAGAGAGAAGTCTATTAATTTGTCTTAATCACAGGAAGTACACGGTGTAATAGGTTCCTTCAAAGGAATTTTCAGGCATCATGGGTAAATCACCAAGGATCATGGGAAAAAGCCAGAAGTCTTATCAAAGACTAGGCTCTGCAACTGTTTACACAATAATTCCAAGAAACACAATGGGTCAATTAATTTGCTAGTTCACATGCCTGAGAGTGAATCTGACTGGCTAGAGTAGTTGTGACACTTCACTGTGTGGAGTGCTGCGCTTATTTATGTTGCATTTTTCTGCAGAGTTGCACCAACAATACTGTTCACTATTCAGTGGCAGTTACCATGGATGTTCCACAAATCTCAATGCACAACATTCAAATTGGTTGGAATCTTTGCACTGTTTCATCTAATGGTGAACACCTTGCTTATACAGTGTAAGCTTTATCTTCCTGACAAAAAAAGATACAAAAATATCGTAATATTTCAACATATATCAAGTAATTCAAGTGACTATGTTAATAAGCTAGAAATTAAGGTTCATGAGAGCCTTCCTTTACATTTGCATCCAGAACTTAGCACCTCCTCCTGTTCACATTATAAATTTATCATTATCAACTTTGTGTTTTCCCCAGTGCATTAAAGCTTGCTAAAATTACACCTATTTATAAAAAGGGGGACTCGTAGATCTTTAACAACTATAGACTTATTTCAGTAATGCCTGTTCTTTCAATTTTTTGAAAAAAAAATCACAAAGAACTCATTGACTCTTTAGAAAATAATCATTTTTTGTATGATTATAAATTTGGCCTTCAAAGTAAGTTCTGTACTGAATATGCTGTGATTATTTTTGGCATAAAGTATCAAAGGCCTTCGATACTGATACTATTTTATATCAGAAATTATCATTTTATGGGATGTGAGGAGTAGCCCTTGATTGGTTCAGAAGTTATTTGTCAGGTAGAAAATGGTATGTTAATTATGCGAATCATGACTCAAGTATATTACCTATTGCCTGTGGTGTTCCTCAAAGATCCATATCAGGACCATTATTGTTTCTGATCTATATTAAGGACACCTGGGTAACGTTTCCCTAGATGTTCTCTGTATGCTTTTTGCTGATGACACAAGTTTACTTTTCAGAGATAGTATTGATACACTGAAACGTAGTCAATAATGCTCTTAATGATATCATTACGTGCTTTAACACTAACACATCATCTGTGAATATTGAAGGAACAAAATATATGGTATTATAAGTACGAAACAACAGAAAGGTTTTTTAATGATTCGGTTGATATTGATGGTAAAAAGTTGCAAAACGTTGATACTGTTAAATTCTTAGGAGTCTGGTTTGATAAAGACTTAAATTGGAAACAACATATATTATACATTTCTAAAAAAGATAAGTAAGACTCTTGGTACCTTAAAAAATTTGGACAAAAAATATTGAAACAATGTTCTAATTCAACTTTACCATGCTTTAGTTTATCCCTACTTCCTTTATTGCTATACCACATGGGTCATTACATACTCAACATCACTGGAAAATATTGTAAAATTACAGAAGAAAATTCTATGAGTTATTACTCTCTTAAGCTATAATTCTCATATTGGTGTTTTATTCCATAAATTTAACAGCTTGAAATTCTTAAGTTTAGACATGTATTTTACAGGTGTATTTATGTTTAATATTAAAGCACACATAGTTCCAGTTATCATACAAAATTTATTTACTAAGGTCTCATATATTCATGGTTATAACACGAGACAGGATCAAGACATTTATATGCAAAGGTTTCATACCAATTTGGATAACTTTCCTATCATATCTCCTGGACCTACCATCTGGGGAATTCCCTATACAGTATACATATTAAAGAGAAGACTGAAGCTTTATATCTTCAATGACCAATGAATGTACCTCCTGCAATTTTTTGTCCTCTCATACCTACAGTATATATACATTTGCTTGATATTTTTGTAAATGTTTAGTGCTCCTCCGGCTTTGAGGGAATATAGGCCCTTGGGGGTTTTCCTCCATCCAGCTGTAAATCATGTCCCTCAGGGATCCATATTACGTCCATCGCTGTTTTTAATATATGTGAATGATTTGCCATTACATGTTCCAGATATATTCATGTATGCTGATGATACAACATCCCATATGACTGTGAGGTCAATCAGTATGATACAAAAGAAATTACAACAAAAATGAATGACGCCAAAACATGGTGTAAACAAAATCATCTCTTTTTAAATGAAAGGAAATGCAAAATAATGTTATTATCTTTGAGAAGAAAATTCTCAGAGGTAAAAGATAAAAACATTACAGTTGAGCTTACTGGTGACATTTTAGAATGTGCCATATCTTGAGGTTCTTGGACTTCATAACGATCAATGTTTAACTTGGGAGAAACAAATATCTTCCAAGTGTCAAAAAATTGCCAGTAAAATAAGTATTTTAAGAAAGATGAAACATTTTGTTCCATATTATGTCAGGAAAATACACTTCAATGCACATGTACTGCCACACTTCAATTTCTGTTGCGCTATATTGGGAGAAAGTAACAAAAATAATTCTCACAAAGTTGAGAAGGTTGCACAAATTTGGTGCCTATCAGATCTTGAATGTCCATGGTCACTTTAGCCATTATAAAAACCTCCTTACAAAACTTAACTGGTTGACCATCGACGAAAGAATACATTATAAAAGAGCAGAACAAATGTATAAGATATTAGACAATCTGGCACCAACCTATCTTACAAACATGTTTCCCTATGTAAAAATATGTGTCAGAGAAAATCAAAGTCCTCAGCAGATGATAAATTGTATCTACCAAAGCCTAAGAGAAATTATGTAAGGTCCCCTTTTGCTTTTTGAGGAGCCATGATTTGGAATTCCCTCCCTAACTGCATAAATAAATCATCTGTCGAAATTTTTAAAGGCAAAATGGAAGAGCAGGTTGAAAAGATATTATGAGGTGTATATGTATGTAACAAACTCTCAATGTATATTGTGTATAATACCATTATACTTGTATTTTTGCATGTAATCGTGACTGTACTAAGCATGTATGATTTAATGTTGTCATTGTATATATGTACCATGACTTTTTGAGGGCCTTGGGGAAGATTAGGGACATGCATCAGTATTTCCCTAACCAAGCCATCCTCATTAAATAAAGTTTATATATATATATGGTAATGAATCAATACTGTCTACGTATTTATGTGTCTATATGTTCTGATATCACTGTTGAAATTTCATGTGATCTATATGATTTGCAGTTAATAAATACAATACAATACAACATCTAATCATAGGATGTTTTTATGTGTCATCTGTGGCTTTTGTTCATAAAATAATAAGCACCAATGTTTTCAGGCGTTCTCTTTATCCTATGTAACATTAATACTTAAATGTCACTCACAAACCTCCGATTCACCTACAGCCTAAACTACATAGGCCTTCTATTGATCAGCGTTTTAATTGCACAAAAATCCTCGCAGCAGAATGGTCATTTTGGTGACGTGAACTCATGCTCAAACATGAAACTTGCATTCACAGCGTTTGCATGTGGTGTGTTCATAGGTGAGGCCCCACAAATCATTTATTGTATAACAACACTACCATCTGTACATGAGACTTACACTATTGTTACACATATACATAAGATGTGCTTAAAACATGCACAGAAAAAGTGTAAAATAAAGCAATTTTATGCATCTGCATAGAAAATTATGAAAGAGACTTGTGATTTTCGATGCAAAGAAATTGATTAAAATGAAACTCATAAAAATTTGAATGTGTAGAAACTAAACAGAATGTCTTTGCTACATTATTTAAGTACATAGATTCATGCTTAAAACTGAATTTTTATATAGGATGCAATGTGTCAAGTGTTAAAGCTAGATTAAATGAGCAGCCTTGATCTTTGTGGTATTACAAAAAATTGATGATCTTTGTGGTATTACAAAAAATTGATGTTGCCAGAAAATGTGTGGGCATTTTAAATCCTTTCAAGTTTGCAATCATAAACACAGGGATACTTTCTGTAAATCTACATTATCGATGGCTCAGAAGGATGTTGGTTGTTAAATTTATACCTTCTTGATTCAGAAATATAGGGAATTTGAAATGTCACTGGGTGACAAAACTCGAACTATTAGTTCTATTAAATGCCCTATATTAGCAGTGTGTCATTGTATAACCAGTTCCAATGCTTAATACGTGTGACAGTTCAGTGACTACACTGAAGAAAGATAGATTATGTTAACTTATGTGAGTTTTCACTCCTCTTAAATAAACAAAAAATGAATGTTAAAGTTTCTTTTTGGATTACCTGTTTCACCGACAATTTTACAATTAGGGTTTCATATCTATTGCATCAGGCAAGTCCTTATATGAATTGACTAGTTCAGCTTTGGGGCTTCATTACAATTATATGGAATTCACAACTGGAACCGTTTTTTGGGGCGGGTGGTGGTGGTGGTGGGGGGGGGGTATTGCTTTCACACATGTTATTCATGGGTAAAACATGCACTTGTTATTGCTAATGCCATACACTGGGTGTATATTTCTATGCATTCATTTTAGCAAAGGCATATCAGTATGCTAATTTTGGAAGGATGTATTTTTCATTTAAATGCATGTTTATGCACTTATTCATAGTAATTGAATCGTGTAACCAAAACTCTGAATATTATAGTTTTAATTTTTTAAACCCTCAATACTCTGAATATGCATAAAAGATGGCACATTTTCAGATTTGTAATGTGTCTGGTTTTGCATTTAACACATAATTTTGATTGCAAGCTGCCTTGTATGACCACTTTTTGGCAGGCACAAGGGTGATCTGGGAGAGCGAGGTGGTGCTATTTTGCTATTACTGCTGCAAAGATAGTGAACTTTGTGATAACTTTGCACAAAATTGTGAAACTTCAAGATCGGCATCTTCTACTTTGCAGTAGCTTAACATAAGAGACTAAGTTTCAAAAACCTTTGTGACAGCTCAAAAAGAAAGACTTAGAAATTCACATTCTTTGCAGCAGCTTGACAACAAGGACTTTTTCCCAACAACAGTAAAATTCTAAATGGGCTTCTCAACAATGCAGACTTTGAGTTTCTTCTCACACCTCTAAGTTCACCCATGACTATTTGATATGCTATATCCAAAATAAGCATATGAATATTTCTGAGGCTTACAACAAAGCTTTGAATTGGCACCAACCACCAACTGATTGCTAGCTGAAATAGCAACTGGCTAGTTCAAATGGGTGAAATTAAAAAAGTATATATATCAGGGTATATATTACAATGCATCTTTACACAGAATCGGCACTGAAATCCTTTCATTTTAATGACATCATTTGTAGGTCTTTTAACAAAACCCATTTATTCATAAAATGGTTTTATTAGATATTTAGGTCCACGCCTCTGTGAATTGAAAAGCAAAGAGTATACATAAAAACAGATATGAACATCTTTCTTTGTGGTGGGAAATTAATATGCAGGTTTCATATTTCATTCTAAATAGGTATGCTAAGTTGATTAATATTACATTCTAAAATAGGTGAGCTTAGTTGATTAATAATAAAGAACAGGAAATGGTGGATGACTTCAAACACCCAGAGTATTCATGCAAGACTTGGCTAGCACCCTACCTCTGCCTCATTTGTCTCTCTCTGTGATCACAGTGCAAAGTGGTGAGTGGACGTTTACCTGGGAACCATGCTAATGCAAGATTAGGCTGGCATCCTGCGTCTGCTCCATTCATCCCTTTCTATGTGATCACAGCTAGAGCAAGGTAGCGAGTTGAATGTGATCAGGGAACCAGGCTAATGTAAGGTGAAGAAAAGTTAAAATTTCACAGGAGTAATATTGGCACCATCTGGCAATTTTGCATCTTTTTGTCCTGAAGGAAAAATGACAATGACTGATTATGACAATTAAGATTCAGATTGAGGTGTACATAATGTGCAACTTGATAATTGAGGTTGTTTATAAACATTTTGATGATTATAGCAAGAAAAATGGTTCTAAACAGGTCCTCTCAACCTTTGAAATATACTCCGTTAACTACAAACTTTAGGTTTGTTCCCAAAACATATGGGCCTAACCACTTAAAACCCTACATTCATCACTTGTGCAAACAACCACAACTGGTTGATGTGTGAATTGTATGGGCACAAAACAGGTGTTGATTTTTTCTGCTGACATATATGTTGAGGTATGCCTGCCGTTGGATCAGCATGGAGTTAATTTCCAGGCAAACCATGTACTCCAGGGCATGATGTAGCAGTGGGACCCAGGACTTCTCTATTTGGCATAAAATGTCGCAGACCTTGTGAATGTTGGGTCCTACTCTGAGCAGTCATTGAGCCTGCAAAGCTGTTGGATTTGGGGCCTCTATGTCAGATCCAGAGGCTGTGCTAGCAGGTTGATTCTGATGTCAGATATCCTGTCAATGATCCTCTGCGGTAATACACTGGGCAAAGACTTCTTTGCCAGACACAGGGTACCAATATCCTTCTGAGCCTGGCAAAGCTTAGTATCCCAAGTGGAGGCCAGTACCCTGTATATCTTGGGTAGGTTCCTGGCCTAGGGAAGCAACTCAAACAGGTTGAAGTCATGGGACCAGCTAATTGCTGAAGACTCCAATTGTTCAGACTCATTCTGGTTTGCTCTCTGGTGTATGTCAAGAAGGAGATTGCTAATTGTTCTTGTTCTTGTATTCTTTGGGACATGGGCTTTGGAGCCGAGGGTTGCAGATTAGGTGATCCCAGACCATCGGGCTCAGGAAATGGTCTACCTAGGTCAATGTTGTGGGTTGTTGTGTCATCATCCAGAAGCCTTTCTGTATCTTCTGATTCCTCTTCCTTGTGCTTCCTCTTCCTCGTGTGAATACAAAGGCAAGCAATGACATCCCAAAGCATCTCCTATACCATCTGCCCCACTGACATGTTTGGGATGACTGTTGGACACAGCTGATGCTGCTGTAAGAATCACTTGGACCCCATGTGCAGAAAATAAGTATGTGGATGACACTCCTCCTCCCTCTCTGATCAGCCAACAGGACAGAGAGCGTGGTTGGTTGTGCCAACTGCTGTGTGCCTCTAGGGATATCTGCTGACCTGGTAGGGGCAGAGCAACATCTCTATCAATGATACAGCCTGTGGTGGGTGGTCTAAGCCCAGGCCTCCTGAGCTGCCCATAGCCAAAACTGAAGATGTTTGGGGCTCTGGTGCCACTGGAGTCCTGCTTCTGGTTATCTCAATGGCCTTCCTCTCGATTGCTCAGGGAGTGTTCAGGGTGAGGGAGGGCATGCTATTTCCTTAACAGTATCAAAGGAGATGGAGAACTGGGGTCTGCCCCATGAAGGTAGTCTGTCCCAGGCTGGCAAGGGGAATTAGATCAGTGAATGACCTCCCTTGCCTGATAACCAGTGTCTAAGATCCTCTGCAGGCAGCTGTGTCTAGCAAGGTGATGATAGGGCTGGTGAATGGTGAGGCAGAGACTTAGAAGACACCAGGTAGCATACGGGTGGAATGGCTGGAGATGGCGCCCTTGCTCTGTGAACCATGCAGGCAAGGTGGGACTGGTCCAGTGATGGTCCTCTGGGCCTGTGATACCTCCCATAGTTGAAGGCCCAGTAGAACTTTGCAATGATGACTGAACCCTTGAAGATGGGGTACGAAACTGCAAGCAGGGCCTCACCCACTTCTTTTTCCTATGCTTGCCATGATGCTGGTGCTCCCTCATCTGTACCCCATCTCCCAGGCCTGATCCTGCCTAGAGGGAGGCACAAAGGTACTGACTGCAGAGCCGGGGTCCTCAGTGACAGAAAGAGACTAGGAACCTTCAAAGCCCGGCCTTGCACTGGGGCCTGTGCCTGGTCCTGCAGGGAAGCCTGGAGCTGTCACAAAGCCTGTCTGTTGATGCATGAATGACTGGAGTGACACCTCATCCAGACCAGGTGCCACAGGAACTATAGCTGGAGGCTAGGCCTGCACTGTTGAATTGTTTGTATACAGATGGGTTGGATCCGGCTCCTTGTGTAGTTGGTGTGGTAGCCAGCACCATTGGTGCTGATATGTGACTTGAAAGACCAGTGACGTAATGTCAGCCTGCTGGTACCAGTGATGGTGACAGGGTCTGAGGATGAAAAACAGACCACAGCCTGACTACTGACCTGTTTCTTGATCCTCTTCAGCTCAGACTTATTGTCCACTTTGGCAACTGTCTGCCAGTATTCCTGGGGCCAACCCTTGCATATGTTGTAGGAGTTTTCCTTCAAGAAGATGACTGCTCTGAATAGCTCCCAGCAGTAATGGCAGTGCTCATGATTGTCCCAACTAGCTGTGGTGTGTCCTTTGAAACCCCTTTTACCAAAACCATCATGAGATGCCATCTTGGAAATAACAACCAGGTGTGAACTGAACCACCAAGTTGACACATTCACAGAATAGAAAGCATCCCATGGAACTCCAAAATTTCAGTCAAAGAGTGCACTGGTCCATAACTTCAAAGATAGGTCTGACAAGATAACAAACATGATAAGTAAAAACTGTGAATTAAGCTCTACAGAGTAAACGAGAAGCCCATGGGCCTAATGCTGTGCTGACCTCCGTCCATCACCAAAAAATCATTTTCTGAAATGAATTCAGTCCACCACCTTGAAAAATTAATTAAGCTTAGCCATATTATGCAGTATCAAACTTTCACATGACACACATTTGTGGTAGATTTGGCATCACTTGCCTTATTCTTTATTTTTATATACAATATACTCAAGTGCAATTTTGATCTGGAGGCTCAGTTCTCTTTGCCATTAATGTCCAAACTACACCCTGTCATTACAAAATCACCTCTTGCAAGTGAACAGGTCTGGTGACCTTACAAAGATAGGTGAAGGTCACTAAATCTTATATAACATATTACCATTGGACATGATCTATATATCCTATAAATTTGGCATGTCTAATTTAATTATTTGTCGAGATATAGAATTTTGTATCTTTCAAGATATTTTAACTCAATTTCCATTATAGGTGGCACCAATAGTATCACAAGCAACTGTGATTTTGACCTCTTCTACAATCCAACAAAATTTCATCAAAATCATTAAAAAATTCAAGGATGCTGGCCTAGTCACAAGATTTTCACATTTGACACGACCCATATATTACATAATACTATAGGTAGTGCCACCAACATTGACATCAATATAGATTTTCATACATTTGAGAAGTCCTAAAAGTTACATGGGCCTAACTCAAAAACTGTGGGGTGTGGAACATTCACAAGATGACCCCTATATTCCAACTTGCCATTTGACCTTGACTTTCAACTCAGAGTAAAACATTTTTACTCTTCAAAATATGCGTCCCACATCAGCTTTCCATACATGGTCTATTAGTTATATAACATTACCTCTCGACCACCATTGCCAAGACCTCCATGTCTGGCCAATCGCCTGACACAACTGAGTTGGGTTACTCATTCGATTGTTCCCAAAAAAACCTGACGCTCCTGGTGACACCATCTCTCTTGGACCTGGTGGTAAGTCTTGGTGTGCATGCTCCCCTTGTACTTCCTTCTTCCTTGGGTGCCTAAACTGTGTGGTCGAAAAAAGTTGGGATATCTGTAAACTTTTGTTCACAAATACTGTTCTAGTGTTGTACGCACATTCTGTGTAAAATCCTTTCTAAGCAGTCCAAGACTCTTCCGAGGCAAGGAAAGCATATATTTGAAATGCAGATAACTCTGGATAAGTGGAAGTAGACTTGGTCATTTTGGCCTGAAACCGTAGTTTCCAAGGTGGTGTGTAAAGGATCAGCTCACAGAGGAAGGACTGTGCTCACCAGGCAATCACTGCTTGGCAGCGTGCCATTGGTGTACGTTGATTCAGTGACCACTTCTCCTTTACCCTTTGGGTAAGGGTCAGAATATGGATTCAGGGAACCACTTTATGCCTGCCTGGGATGACCATGAGCACTGCTTTGGTTGTTGCCAGCAACTTGGCTGTGTTTGCTCTTGCGAGAAAACATGGGAGTTCTGTGTTGGTTGGGAAGAGGATAAGTGGCTGCTCTGTGAGCAGGCTCAGAAAAAGAGCAACCAGGCTAGATGTAGGCAGCATGTTCTTGCAGCCAAATGATGGACTTTGGACTCTGACTATGTCAAGTCTTCTCATACAACTCCATTAAAAAAGCATAGACAAACCCATGAGGCTCACTTGCAGGCTCAGATGGCTGCCCTCTCTACACATGAAACCCCCCAGGGGAGTAAGAAGAGTAGGTGATGCAGTTGCAAGCATGGAGGCAAGAGATCACCCTGTGGTGATCATAAGCACCCAGCTAAACCTTGGGTGATGACCAGTGTACACCTGGTGTCAGCTTCACAGGCTGCTCTTCCAGGTCAGTCCCAGACTAAGCCACTTGCTCCTGCTTTCCAATACATCTGTCAGAGAGTCCAGGAGCTCTGCCCCAGGGCTTCAACCAGCCCTTATTCAGAACCTGGTAGGTGAGGAGGTGGCCATCCCCCCAACAGAGGAAAATTTCCGAGCTGTCACATATCCTGCCAGGGTTTGTCCCTGGAGGAAATGCGTCATGGGACTCCATTCCTTTCTTGTCTTTTGTAGCTGAGTTCTACGACCAGCCAACAACCAGGATACAAGGCACTCCAGCTCCTGTGGAGACCCTGATTGCTGGTTATCTTTGGTAAGGGGGACTCCTCCCCCAGCCAGACATTCTTGGAAAGTGGTACTCTGCACTGGAGCAGATATTTTCTTTCCATCCTCTCCCGGGTGGATTTGGATTGGGAAGAAATTGATGCTCAGCAGATGAAGAGGAGGCCAAGGGATCTGTCCTTACAGCCTCTTATTCTGATGTCTCCTTGGCAGCCTTGAGGCCTCTCCTGGAGGACCTCCAGCCCTCTGCCAAGATCACAGAAGCAGTGTAAGACTGGCTTGACCAGGCATCATTGCTTGCGACATTTTTTTGTCAGGAATGATTGACCACCAGGTTAGGACAGCTTGTATGCTCCAGGCAAACAGCTTGTATGCTCCAGGCAAACCTGCACAAGTTATGCAGTGATGCCTACCTCCAGGGTCAGCGTTTGCTTGACCCAATCTTCTGCAGAACGAGAACAAGGCCCCTCTTCTCCAGCACCTTGTTTGGAAGAGAGTTGAGGACCTCACAAAAATAGGTCAAGGTCACTGACATTAAAGACTGTTCTAGCATTGGACATAGTGTATTTATCCTATAGATTTGGCAAGCCTAATCCAATTATTTTTCGAGATATGGAATTTTATATCTTGAAACACATTTTGGCTCGTAATATCTGTCAAATTATAGGTGGCACCACTAGTATCAAAAGCAACTTAGACTTTGACCTCCTCAACATGCAATCCCACTAAATTTCATGAAGATCTTTCAATCATTGAAGATGCTAGAGTGCTCATAGGATTTTCACATTTTGACCCATATATTACATAATACTGCAGGTGGCAATACTAGTATCAAACTCGACCTCGATTTTTATACACTTGCTACGTCATGAGAGTCATATGGGGCAATCTTAAAAACTGTGGACTGTATCACGCTCACAAGCAAAAAGGTTACGGACAGACAGACAGGAGTGACTGCATAAGCTCTGAGACCTTTGGTCAGCACAGCTAAAAAAAAACTAGGATGCAGAAGCTACCAAAGAGAGAAAACTGATGGGATTGGTCAATAATAGAGGTCAATAACGAGACAAGGAGGTCACCTGCTAGAAGGCACATCATTGGCCTCCAGTCCACAGGAACATATGCAGAAATAGGTTTCCTGATGGGATAAAATTTTGAAGTAAATATGATCTCAAAGAGATCATACCAAATGTAGTGGATAGGTAATGCATTGACACGAATAAAGGGCACTAACCACATTTTCAAATTTTAATGAGGGCCAGATATTTCATTTTTTTCCCCCAAGGAGGTGCATTCTGGAATACTTGATTTGGGAATTTTCTGTATATGGATAGGGAATCCCATTCAGGATCAATTTAGGAAAATTCTGTTGTGAGGTCAAATCAGGGATTCAAATGCTCACGAATATGAATGATTCTCCAGTATTATCGGTTCATCCATGGGCTTGCCGTGTCACTGGTCATCGGTCATTTCACAAAGGGGTACATATATACTCATCTGCCTACAGTCCAGAAATATGTTTCACTTGTCACCAATTTCTCACAAGTTAATACATGAGCAGTTGCTAAAGGGTTAATTCAAATGCATATTTTGTACAGAAATATGATTTTTTTTCTACATTTTTTTTCATAAATGCATGCAGTTATCAGTCATACAATATGTTCAACACACACACACACACACACACACACACACACACACACACACACACACACACACACACACACACACACACACACACACACACAACAAAAAGACTTTCATCAATTTTTCATACAAATGTAATTTTATTGCCAATTATTTTGTTCACATCCACTAACAGAGGACAAGCAAACTATGTACAAATTTGATCCAGATGTACTTGCTGAATGACTAAACAACCATACATGTTTCTCCAAGTGTGACTTGTGCAGATAAATAATAACAACGTAGGCACGAGCACCTGGGCACCATCAACAATAATTTAAAACTAATCTAGGAGGTCTGATCCTCTCCTCATCTGATCATCCTGGTCTGTAATCACAATTGGATAATTGACTATCTGGCCAGAGAAATACATCTTTAAAACAAGCAGATGATACAACTATTTTTGTGTTGCATCTTTTGAAGATGACACTGTGATAGTTGTCTCATTTTCACCTTGGATATCATGATCTCCTGAACTATAATGTAGCAGCATGTACAGGTAAGTTGATTCGAGTTGTGAAGTTTGGTGTCAGCATGTTATTATGTTAGCCCAGTGTTCTGGTGAAACTTGTACCATGTAATATTATATAAACCACACGGACACAAAACCCTCTGAGCCCAGGCTTTGTCAAGATATTGCATTAATTAACCCCACATGTAAGCTGTTCTGTTAGTTCACCAGACCATCCAAAAGTGAAACTCAGCAACACTGAAGTGTGCATTTTTTCCTCCCATCAGAAAAAAAAAAACAAAAAACTAAACTCAAATACACAACAGAGAATCTGCATGATTTGATCATCTAATGCCACAATCTGTGTATGTCTGGCTTGCCCTCCCTTGTCCAGATGAATAGCGAAGCACTAGGAAAATGACAGTGGACCAACAGTAGATGGATATGGACATTCAGTCGGCAGTAAAGGACAATGTGCTATTGTGCTCTATACAACCTGACCACCGCAAGAAACAGAGCAAAGCTACGTGCAGATCATGAGGATATCCAGTCAAATGAATGTCTTGCTGCAAACCTTATCCAACCTTGTTTGCTGGTCAATGCTTGTAGCCTAAAAAGCTTTGAACACTAGGAATCATCAACAAGATGGCAACAAATGCAATTTACTGTTTTGTTTTGTTTTGTTTTCTCACACACATTTCTTTTTGAAGACAGTCTCTGAAGTACTGTGGATTTCAAATTTATCTTAGTCATGCAAGCAATAAATAGATTAAAATTTGCACTGCAGTCTTACAATATATTTATCCAGTCTGGCTCATGTTTTGGGAATGTTCATATGGTCAGCAGGCACACACTGTTGGTCTCCACTTTTCCCCTTGAACTGACTTAAAATCGTCCTCTGCTGCACTCGTTTTTTTTTTTTTCCTCCTGTTGATGATGTCAAAGTTAATGAAAGAAAAGCTACAGGCACTTCAATGCAATGTGTTGACTGATGGGTCCACCTCTGCACATACCTGGGTCCTATATCTTTGAAAATGAAGTCAAGGTCACCAAAATGTAACAAAGTCAAGAAGTTGTGTCAAGATACAAATGAGGTAAATTTGAGTTCCAAGTGGCCAGTATGTCTTGGATATATCATGTTCACAAACAAATTGGTGGATGGACAGAACCATAAACAGCCAGACAACCCCCAAAACATAATGGGTCTCCACGGAGATTGACCCAGAAAAATTGCCCCCTCCCCCCCCCCCCCCCCCCCCCGAATTTAAGATTGATTTTAATACCGAGTCAACAGCTTATCTTGATGGTCTCTTCTACAATTCTCATACAAAATTTGGTTTTTGATTATGGCTGAAATTAGTCAAAACCATTGTGGCAGACAACACACAACCACCAACCAGTTTGGGCCGGTTTTAGAGGGAAAAGGTTAAATGACAATTGCAGATGAGACCTATAAGGATAACATGTCTTTGCCCAATACCTTTCCTTAGTGCAGGTTCAATACCAAGCAAAGCTGTTGACTCCGTCTCAATATATGGGAGACAGCTCTGAAGCCAGGGTTAAACCAGGCCTTTCAGCAGTACACCCTGCCCCCACATTATTTCTGGGGGATATGCAGCTGCAAGCACAGCACTTGACAAGAGTTCTTCATATATTCCTTTGTATTTTTCTCATCTTGGTCCTATATGAATTGACATAATTTAAATGAAATACATGTATGTACATATTTTAGCAATCGGGATGGTTTTTATCAAACAAAGCTCACTTCTCTTTACAATATTTTTCTTAATGGCCAACCATGTGAATAGCACATTCATATGGCCATACCTTCAATAAGATTAAAGGTGAAGCCTACCAATTGCCCCCTAATGATTTCACCAACCTGATAAGTGATTGAACCAGCTGGCCAACCAAATTCATGCTGTTTTAGGCAGATATTATATATATAAATGTATACATATATATATATATATTTGCTTTGTTTTTGTTTAGAAGCAGTGATTTATGTGATGGACAATGGACTGGGGGAATTACTTTAGTTTTTCATTGATCAATAAGCAAGCAACAGCCCTTTTCTGATACATGTATTCATTTTACTGATTTGTGGGTATGGGCTGAATCAAGGCGTAGAGTCTGATTTAAAGATTACAGTCCAAGAAGTATATAAAGGTATTTAAAAAGTTAGTACAGTGTAGATCACAAATTATTGGCCAGCAGACTAAGTGTTTGCATTAAAAGCATACTGTCATGTGTTCCCTCAATATTCAATGTATTTTTCATACATTCCTGCTGCCTGTAAGTTGTATCTGAACTTTTCTACCGGTAAAGAACAGCTTAGCTGTCAATTCTCCCATTCCCACTGGGAGCTTCCCATTTTGGAGACCTCAAAATTGATTAGAATTACAGCATTTTGCAGCAAAATTGGGTGTTTTCTTGGTTTTCATGCACTTTTTATAAAAGTATCCCCACCTTTGGGGATTAACATCTATGCAACAGACTTTTACGCAGGTTTCCCCACAGATATCTGGAGATTTGTTATTTTTCAAAGCAACTTTAGTTACAATAGTCTTTCTCCCACTTATACTCATTGTGAAAATATTGTGCAGTTCCTTCCATTCATGTTGTCCACAAATCTTTGAATCTGCAGGCAATGTGAGTCCATACTCTGCTGCTGCCTACTATTGAAGCACCATCTTGTGTTGATACAGATCAGCAACTAGTTACCTTGACATTCAATTTAAACCAATTCATCTTTACCTTGCGTGACAAATATTCTTCTGCCAAATGTTGGCAAAATCTGCAGCAGCTGGTACGTGTATGTTGGATCAAAACACCTGCAGAAGGGAATTATTTTACCAGTATCACATCGCAACTTGCTACGCAAAACACACGGTTGCTACACAGAAAATTAGGTGTGTAGCACATTATGACAAAGCCTTGTTTTGAGCTTGTGCACATTTTCTACCTGAACTAGATAAATTGCAATGCAAGTTCAAAATAACCACTGGTCCGAAGATCCAGGTGGACAATCTGATTTGAAAGGTTCTTGTGCACATTTATGCATTCAGACATACTGTGTTCAACGCTTTAGGCTCTCAAATTAAGCCTGTTGTACCCAGTACATGACAACTGTTGCCTGTCAAATGACAAGAAGCCACTGTGCATTATACAAGAAGCTATTGTACATCAAGCCACTGTATATGCTCTAATTTGTGTGGTCATAGCGCCTGTTGGTTGCCAATCATCTGATTCAAACCACCACACCATATAACTTCATGTAAATGGAGACTGGTTCCCTTAACTCCTACGAGACAATAACCTTTTCATAGTCTTCACACTGGTATCCATCCTTGTAACTGTTTTTTAGCCAAAAGTGTGTGTGTGTGTGTGTGTATATATATATATATATATATATATATATATATATATATATGCTTGTCACAGCTTTGATATCAAACAAAATATTCTTGTTCATGAAATGGACTCGCATAAAATGTTGCAAATCCATGTTATTTTTCAAAAGACATAAAACATATTTAGCACAGTCAAAATTTATAAACACATGTTCTAACACAAACTGATCAATGACGTCATGAAAATATTTGTACAATGTCAAGAATTCAGAAACAAGAAATACCACAAATTGATCCATGTCATGAAATATTTAGGCAATGTCAAGAATTCATAGAGAAGTACTGACACAATCTATCCATTATTGTCATGAAATATATTCTGAGCACCAATTTATTTTTTTTTTTTTTTTACATGTCATTTTGTTGTCCACATAAAATTTGATGCAGTTTGGACTAAGGCCCTGTGCACCAACAAGCAAATACATTTTACTGATCACTCCAAACCAATCAATTTTACCATGTTCATGAAAAACAAAAAATATATATTCCATATACCATTCCGATCAGATTTTATCATGGTCAAAAATTTAAAAAAAAAAAAAGTAAATACATAAATATCCCATATACCATTCCAAGTACACTTCATATCTTTTTTCAGACAGCGTGTTCACAGTTGTAAAACTGTAATTTCATTTTATTGATGACAGTACACTTCAAATTTGTTTGAGTCTTTAATCTAAAATATAAATATGAATGCTTTTAAATTTGAACTGAATCATGTGACCAAAGTCTATGCTGGAGTATTGCAAGTGCTTTTACAGCCTATCACTTTACAGCACAATTTAAAGCAGTGCAATGAAACTATTTTTCATTTATTTTTTCTGTGTAAAAATTTCATGTTTAATCCAAAAAAAAAAAAAAAAATTCAATCATCCTGACTAAGACTAAAT
The DNA here is from genome assembly GCA_964020975.1 of Hermodice carunculata. Classification (NCBI taxonomy): domain Eukaryota; kingdom Metazoa; phylum Annelida; class Polychaeta; order Eunicida; family Amphinomidae; genus Hermodice; species Hermodice carunculata. Next base: position 42,685,598 of record OZ026613.1, read on the forward strand.
GTTTCTCTCAGTACCAAAATTATACTGAGCAAATTGTTCTGTTTCAGAAAATATGTGGGTGTTGTGATATCTTGTGAAATGCCAAAAAAATAATTAAACAATTTTGCTGAATATTCACCAAGTGCACCAAACCCTCAATAATAGGTCTATTCAAAGGCATTCAAACAACACAGCGATAACCCCTTACATAGTCGCTGTAGACTAAGCTACTTTTGATGAAATAACCAGTTGCAAAAAAAAAATGCTGTACATATGTCTTCACATGCTGCATGGCTGAATCCACATTTAAGCACCAAGGCCACATTTGTCACTGTACACTGTGTACAAGTCATGATATTGTTAACTTATAAATGACAAAAGACACATTCAATCACCTGGGATAGGAAAATAAATAAATGTCCACATTATGGAATCACACGACTCCCTTGTCATGAAGGATCATCTGGCTTTATGCACTTAAGATACAATCCATCATTATTAACCTAGAAAGATGGCTCAAGTTAGCTATCCTTTGCCACTCAAATTGACACAGTCATCATGGTACATGCAGTGTATACAGCAGGTCTGTGCAAGAAAATATGCAGCATACCATAGCATGTCTTTTTCAAGTTTCCTACAACCATCTTCTTTTCATTTGAACTGCACAAAGCACGACATGGCCATCAAATGATCCCACAGTGTGAAGAAACCTGGAACAATGTCCATTATTGCCCACTACCAGAGCACCTGGGCACAAGAGTTCACAATGCCATGCTAGCTGCCTGCATGTTCAGCTCAGTCAGGACTTCCTGGAAAACAAACTGCTGTGCACGACTTTCTGTAATCCCAAATGCACCTACATTTAATTGTGAAACACATGTACGCCACAACCTTGTTTCCGTTTAATGCACAGATGAGCGTAATTCACCTTTGGTTTACCTGTTGATGTTCTAAGATAAAGGTCAACTGGTCTGGCATCCTGTGTGACTTTCAGTATGTAATTCATAGTGTTGTCTGCTCAGAAATGCTTTTTTGGTTAAGTAGTAGTGTCACCTTTAAACCAGAAACTCTGAAGGGCTAAAAAAAAAAAAAAAAAAAAAAAAAAAGGCAGACCTGAGAAGGCCTGCAAAAATTCATAGCAAATACAAACTATTGGCTGATCCGTGCATTCAAAAACTCAAGATAATAACCTCAGCAAATGTACATCTCCAGCAAGTCAACAACACTTTTGCATTAAACCTCATCAAATGTGGATTTCCTGTAAGTCAATACAAGTTTTACACCATTATATTTTGCTGAACTGGGGCAAAATAGCTTTTTTTCACACTGCGCCAGACATAAACAAGTTTGAAGAGCTTTGTGCTTTTCAATACTTCAGAGCACCAGATTTCCACTGTACAGAAAAACAAGTTATCATAGATTCTAGACACCTACTAGATCTATATGTAAACACTGGAGGTACGTATTTTTAGTATTCCACTGCTTGATGTTTCAGTTATTTTGCATTCCATCTGTAGCAGGGTGGTAGCCAAAAGAGAGGAATAAACTGGCAACAGTTGCTTGGATTTCTTTTCATTCAAAAGTACAGTATATCCCCCTCTTATGCGGTCTCTCTGATGACAGGCCAGGCATCAAAGTTAGGAAAAAATTTAGGGGCCAGAATCAAATTTTATAATTGGCTCCTAACTAAAACTGTTAAAAATTTAGTGGCCACAACCCAATTATTTGAAAAATATTAGTAGCCAGGGCTAATTTTGGGAGCCACTGGCTACCCACAGGCAGCCAAATTAAGCCCTGCAGGCCACCCTTCTACATAAGCCACTTTTCCATGCTGCAATGGTATCTTCATTTATTCTGCCTCCTCCCACCACCAACCCCCCAGGCCACCCATTTTGTAAGGCCAGATTTCTGGGGCGCTTGGTGTGGCCTCATAAGAGGGGTACAGTAGTACCTGTCACGAGAGACCCCTGTCGTGAGAGACCACCCTCTCATGAGAGACCGCTTTTCAGATTCCCAAGTCTTATACTTTCCAAGTTAATTTACCTGTCATGAAAGACCACCTGTCTCATAAGACCGCTTTTTTGTTGTGGTAGGGGTGGTCTCTGGTGACAGGTACCACTGTACCACTATAAAACCTGATGGCATTAATTATAAGCATTTTTCTGGGCTGTCCCAAATGCCAGATCCTTTTGTCCACAAAATGTATTTCTACATGCTGTAAACTAATACAAAAGAGCAACTAACCAAAAATACCACACTCACTCTAGCAAGTGGTATTTTAAGCACATTATGACTTTTGGTCTAATAGATCTGCATTCAAGGTGTCAGAATTTTTAATTTAGTAATTTTAACTGTCAAAAATATATTGTGAGATTTGCCTTTTATTGGGGAATGATGGGTTAAATTATAAATTTTGTATCAAGTGTCACTGTTCCTGCTGTTTTAAATGAACTGAAATATGTTTTTCATGAATATTTGATGCAACCTAGCAAGCATTCATAAACGCAAGATGTGATAAACTGGAATGAATAAAACATTTATGACACAAGTTGGAGGTGAATAAAAAAAGTATTTGCTGCAAAGAATCTGTAATAATAAAAATAATAATTTATCAAGAAATTCCTACTATCCACAGCTGTCAAAATTAATACTTTATAATTCATTATTAAGAGTCATGGGCTGACTTTGGTTTATCTCCATAGAGATGGGGGCAGAGGATGACCACCATGCTTCCAACAGTTTAAATAAATAAAATACATTTATAACCACTACAATGACGGGTCTGCCAATATCCTGGACATCATACATGTATGTCTCTTCATTCAAAGGTGTATCATGCCTTCGGTCTAAATTTTAACAGGGTCTCCCAAGTTTTAGTGCAACTCTCCACATAACAGTGCATGTGACATGAAAACATGTCCCTCCGCACCAATGTCATTGTAAAGGCCCTGGAAAAACTCTGGTTAGCAGTGCTTTACATGAACTCTTGATCACTTTCCTGCACAGCAGATCTTACATTAACTTCCTAGCTGCAGCTCTCACAAAAAATTCTTCTGAGTTCGACTCAGAGAGCTATCCCCAGCACACCTGTGATTTCAGATTATGCCCCATGTACATTTATGTCCCTGTACTGACATCCTACGGGTTGGAAATAACCAGTAGGGTATCACAATTTGCTAGGCAAAATGTGGCACATTGCCCTGAAAATTTGAATAGCATAGTACTTTTTGACAATGGAATTAATGTCCATAACCTTCAATTCATGCCCTTTTTTTTTTGTTTCTTGGGGGGGGAGGGAGTTCTTACAAAACCATAACGTTAATCAAACCCCGTAGCATCTTATCAGTCTGCTCATCTAAGGCTTCAGTCACTTTTTTCAGGTGCTTGTTTTGCCTGCAAGTTAATGTCCAGACCCCTTTGTGACAGTGTAAAAATATAGACTTAAACCTGTGCCTGTTGGTGTTCAATAAAATTAAAAAAAAAACAACTTTTTATGCGACAAATGAATACTGAATCCTAGCCAAAATAAATCTGCCACTGATGTAAAATGTAACAAATGTCACAAATCATGACAAAAGCTGCATAATTATCCACTTATGACTTTACTTGCTTCGCTGACTTGATGAGCATTTGAAGTAATTAGTCGGGCTTAATATTTGATGTTGGCATCTTTCTCTTCATTATTCAAAGACATTGCTTGTACTTGAAGCTCTGGCTCAGCCATATTGCATGGAAATTTTTACTCATGTTTCCAACTATCACCTTTACATGCATGTTTCACACACATGCAACCTGTCCACTACATTCACAAGACAACAGATTACATTCAAGTGATAAATATTGTCGAGAATTAATAAAATATATGTATATATTTGTACAGTTCAGCTACTTGTCGGTCAACTTTGGAAGATGAGCTTAAGTGAGGTAATCTGCATGTTATCTGAAACAGGTATTGTCATTTCAATGTCTTCTCCACATCAGTATCTCTGAAAAAAACTTCTTGAATACTGATTTTGAAGTGTACTAAAGAATATATCACACTGACGTCAGCCAACTTGTATTTTTTTCTTTTAGGCTGTTGAGAGCATTCAACTTTCCTTGAAAACATTTGTTTTCAAGGTATGATTTTTTCGCCCCCAAAGTATGGCTTTCTGAAAGGGAAAAAGTCTGAATCCATGTGATAACTGACTAAACCCCTTTGCCCACTAATAATGACTTTCATTGTGAGCTAAATGTTGAAAGTCTGGTAATATTCATCAAAGGCAGAGCAACAGGAAAATGTGGGCCGTCACTGGCATGAAGTCATCCAATGTTCTTACATATATGTTCCTACCAGTCCAAACCATTACTTTACTTTTGGTGTGTGTGGGTGAATTTTTGCCACATTATTTGACCAAACCACTAGATAAGAAAATACATGTGACAGACTCTGGTGCATTTTGAATACAACTTATACAATTATATAGTGAATACCCTCTGTGTCCACACAAGTACAGCAAAATCAGTCCCCCTTCTGGACTTGATTTTGATACTTTAAGTGAAATAGCATAGGAAGGTGAGTAAATATAGAACATTTAGTCTTGCTTTAAAAACAAAATGTTTAGCCTTATTTTCACCATTTCTTTCTGATCTCAGCAATTGAGGGCACTTATTAGAACCTGGGTGCAGAGTGAGATGAAAATAATATCTGTCTCCTCCATGTATAGCTTTTGCTGTGACGGGATGACTCTTGGCTCTTTCATTCCACAAAAATACCTTCATTAAGCGTAAAAGTCCCTGTTATAATTTTTTTAAACGTTCAGATGCTGAACACATGAAGCCTCAGAAAGTGACCCTTGTGGAGGGACCACACAAATCCACTTCTGTATTTACAGCACCTTACCCTTTGACTAATTGCCCAAATTTGTAATTTACATGCACTTGCTAGGTACTATAAAGTAAATGTTTCCAGTCATAATGACAGGGATGTGACAGACATGAACCAGGAAGGGCAGAAAATCCCCTTTCCCAGCGCCATCTCTATTTATGGAAAAATACACTGTCAGCATATCTGTACATTTCAGGCAATCTTCATAACATTATGAAACAATCATTTTTAACCACATAAAAGATTCTCCCAGAGGAGAGAAGTTGCTTCCCTGTCTCCATTGACTTGACACAAATTTCTACGGTAACCTAAAATACTTTGTCAGCTGTTGAAGAATCTGTTCTTTTTGTGTTTGTTCACTCTGATGTAGTGTTGGTAATCAGTACATGCATAACCCTGCACTATGTCCATTCAGCTGGCATGTATCCTTGGCTGTTCAGTTGTCTGATCTGGTTTGGAAGACTGCCATGTTGAGGTCCTACGTGTAACCATGCGAGGGTACCCAGCGTGTATAACACCACTACGTATGCCAAAAACATGGCGGGCAGGCATCATTTTATGTAAGTGGTGTGAAAATGAAGTGACATTTTATGGCATTTCCAAGTTTTCACTGCTCCCCAGACCTACCTCAATGAGCCAAATCTGTCACCCTGATCAAGTGTAAGTACTATTGCTGAAGGCACTTTTCGTTTTCTTCAGGTATAGAAAATCAATGCCAATCATTCACTAGATCCATATATAAATGTAATAGGCTCATGTCAAAACAAAGACAAATATCCCACCCTCTGTGCACGTCCATCTGTACTTGCTACACAATGGTATCATAAATCAATTCAACCAACATTTACTGGATTTTTTTTGGGGGGGGGGGGGCAAAAATCTTCAAAATCAACTTTGGTCCTGTGAAGACAAGCAAATGCAAGTATTTCAACTCAGGAGTTGTCATGATGACATCATCATAAATACACAATTATAATAAATACATAAGCCAACCAGGGCTGTGGAATAATTCAGTTTGAAATCAGTGGTGAAACAACTGTATCTGCAGTCAGTTACTTGACGAGGGCTTTCGATTGTTACTTGGACCACAATCACTTGAGCTGGAACCCTTTCTGTCTCGTACTGCTACTGCAGTCAAAGACGTTTTTCTGTCTTTCCGTTTGACATACTCTTTAGTTCTTTCTTCATGCAATGGCACAGGTGATTTCTTTTCCTTCCTTCGTAAACTGTCCTCGCGTAGTTGAGCATGCTCCTTACCTACCCGTGATGCAGCTACTGTAGCAACCATGTCTATCATGGCATATTCTATATTGCTAGCTTTCTGGGCAGGTTTACGTGTCTTTTTGCGAGATTCACTGGCGCTAGCTCCTGAGTGAGTCAGATCTATCTCAGCATAATTAAGCAGAGGGTTGGACTGTTCTGATGCCACTGACTGTGGCGACCCAGGAGGGGTCATCTCAACATTCATGTACAACCTTGGAGAGCCGGTCCTGCAGCTCGGTAAGGCCACATTCACGTAAGAGTGCTCTGCTCTGAGCATACAAGGCGAACGTGGTGACTCTGTGCCTATACTATGAGAACTTACAAAACTGATTCGAGATGAAGCTGTACTTGCAGCATCAAAAGTAAATACCGACGATGCCATAGAAGGTGACTGTGGAGTCTTTAATGGCTCACCAGAAACTCCACCAACGTTAAGCTCATCTGCAAGTTTCTTACGATCAAGCTTCTGGTACTCCTTGCCAGATCGGGGTCTGAGGGTGGTGGAGGCCGGACTACTCTTCTGGTGGTCATGTCGTGGTGGAACATCCAACACGCTGGCACTGCCTACTGATGATAATGATGAGGTCTCCACATAGTCGCCTTCCTTGCGGACAGGGCTGTTGGCCGGTGAATCTGGCACTGTCAAAGGTGAAGGCTGAGCTGGATCATTGTTGCTCCTGTCCTTGCCTGGTTGAGCTGCAAGCACATCAAATTGGTAACACTGTTAGTCAAGGCTGAACATGGACACAGCACATACACACCACATGATCCAGTACAGCAATGTAACCCTTTCCCGTTCAATTCGCCCAAAAGCACCTGGATGAAAATTGTCGTCTGCCTGAACATTTTCACTTACACTTCTCGTTACTAGAAAATGTTTTTGCTGAGATTTGTATGTAAGACCATCCTTGATGACACACACTAGGTCAATAGCTTTCCTTGGTGCTGGCATAGCTGCATAGCATCCAACCAGCACAAACGAAAGCTACTGACTCAGTGTGACTTGCAAAGGAGAAAAATTCCTCAGTGTCAAACATGATTATGATGCAGTTTTTTTTAATGGAATGATGACAGAGGCAAGCAAAAGATGAAAACAATTTTCCATGAACTGTAACTGAGATACCCATCTCCCCCCCACATCATGCTCTTATTGCAAGTTGAACAACCTCTCATGACACACAGACCATTTTTGATTTTGCAGACATGCCTTCCAGTCCCCTAGTGCCATGTCCTCATAGTGAATATGTACTTGTTTCTCTCAAGTTTCTGCATAACCAGCAACAATTGGTATAAAATTCCAGACTTGTGCTTTGTTTTGTTAATCTGTTGACCAACAAGATACTTCTGTCACCTGCAGCGAGCCTGCAACACTTGTCACCCTGTGGTGCACAATGGTTTCCTGTGTCTGCAATCCCTTCATGCAGTACCTACTTGCTCCAATTACCACCTTCCAGTAATAAAAGCAAGAATTCTTTATTTCGTCTTTTCAAGAGGCAACTGCTCAAGTCATTTACCTGTCACTTAAGGTCACCTGGTACATGAAACCGCTTTTGGGGAGCAAAAACAGCAGGGTTTTTGATTTGTGGGCTCAGGATTGCTGGAACTAAAATACTCGGATAGGGAGAAACTGTGGTCAGGAGTGGTTTCTTATGCAAGGCTGAAGAAGGAATCACAAGGCACCACGTGGAGTGATTTGTTCTTGAGACTTGCATAAGAAACCACAAATGAAAATGGTATCCATTTTAAACTGTGCTGCTTTGACAATGTTTTGGAACCAAGTTGTCAATTTCACTGAAAAAATCATAAAAGGCACTTGGTACTGTTATTTACACCCAGTGCTGGATATGCTGTCACCTGTATGCACGACAGGTTATGTTATGGGATGTAGCCTCACATACTAGACTGGCTCTTTTACAAAATTATATGCAGTAGCTCCCTTGTCGAAGTCTAGATTACTGAATAGTACAATGGGAGCTTGATAACCAGGGAGTATACTGGAACAGAGCCTCCAAGTCTCCCACCTCAGTGGGAGATCTCCAGCTTTTTCTTACTTTTTTTTTACAAAGTCTCCCACCCTCCCACTTTTTATAAAATATCTAAATGTACTATATATGCGCAGAATATGTATATGATGGTGCCTAAAATGGTTCAAAATGCAGGAAATGAAGGTGCAAATTTCAAATTTTTCCTGAGGAAGCATGCCCCCAGACCCCTCTTAGCTATGCTTTGCACCTTCAGCGCTCGCCCTCCCACTTTTCAGTGCCTGCAGGAGGGAGATCTCCCACTTTTAACATAGACTAGCATGGAGGGTCTGCTGGAAGTATTACCATAATCAAGGATTATGTTGCAAGCATAAGAATAACCTGGGATATGAATATAATGAACATTGTAGGCTGGCCAAACATGATGTTAGTGTTGTTGAATGCTTATTTTAACAAAACACAAAAATCTGGGAGCTAAACTAGAACCAGAACATATGCTGAGAGCTTAGCAATATCCAGATATTACATGTATATTGATAACATGGCAAAAACTATGGGAGTATAATACTGTATTCATTCCAGTAGTAGCACACTGTGCTAATGCAGAGTTTTCCAGGACATGGTTTTCGCAGAGTTTCGTGATAATGATAGGTCTTAATTAACAATACCACTAGCAATTACATTTATTATAGACTCTATATAGGATGAAATAACAATAATGAACCCTCTTCTTTCATCAGAAGCAATTAATTTTTTAAAATTTTTGAAAAATATTGAATTTTAAATAAAACCCTATGGATTAAAAAGTAGGGGGTGTGTTGCTATTGGGACATGTGCTATAATTGGAATGACTATGGTATGAGCACAGCAATGATCAGTAAATATACTGCATGCACAAAGAGTGACCAAGGCATACAGTGGTCCCCCTCTTGCAAGGCCACCCTGACGTGGGGCCACCCCTTCTACAGAGGCCACCCCTCTTATAAGGCCACATTTCTGGTGCACTTGGGGTGGCCTAAAAAGAGGGGGACCACTGTATAAGAAGAATGTACAATTAACCTGGGAGCACTTGTAAGATGGGAATATAACACTGACCAGCAAACATACTGGAAGCATAAAAAGTGACCACGACATACATAATGCGAGCATAGCATTAACCGGGGAATATTGTACAATGGGAGCATAACATGTCAGTACACTGGGAATTAACCATAGCATTAACCAGAGAGTTTTGTACAATGGAAGTATAGCATGTTAGTGCACTGGGAATAAACCATAGCATTAACCGGAAAATATTGTGCAATGGGACCATAACATGTGAGTACACCGGGAATTAACAGTCACCAGTGAGCACTACAAGTGTAGGCTACAAGAAAAGAAGCCAAATTTCCATCTCATTTGTCACTTTTATCAATCCAATCTCCACTGCCTACTTCAATGCAATATGTAAAATAAAGCAAGAAGACAAGATATTTTTCAGGCAATACGAGAGTTAAACAGCCTGTACCTGCCCAGAGGCAATCTTAAATGACTGCTATCCCAGAGGAATGACTTGTCTCCTTCCCAGTAATTACCCAGATAGAGACGTCCTCACGCAAACTACACAAGCCTTGCACTTGCTGTGTCTGCATGTCACTGTACATGTGACAACACCACTAGTCTGGCTATGAAGTGTCCAATTGTAATATCTATCTCTACTAGCTGGTATCCTGCATCAATAATCTTCATTACATGTTTTGCCCAACTTGTAGTAGCCACATGTTTGTAGTGTTTAACTCATTCAATGTAAATATGCATATTTTAACAAAACTGAGTGAGAGTTGCACTTTCAAGTTGCTTGTAAGAAGAGCTTTCACCCAAATACCCACATGTCCAGTGGTTTCTGTCTTGTGTACTTGGTAACGCATGCTTCAGATTCTACCATGGCAGCAACAGCATTACCTGCCTGGCAATGCAAGAAAACCCCAGAAGACTTCACCACCTACAGAGGGAAAGGGTTAAACCTCTCCCTTGCAGGACCACTGTTAGAGACTTGCCAAGCTACGTCTGCACCTCTGAAGTGTTTGTTCCCTGCCAAGCCTATGTTCAACTTCTGAGACTTTTGATCTGGTAATTGCGTGGTAGATTTCCTATAGTCGAGACTTAACTGTTTATCAACATGCTCTCTTGCACATCTTGTTTGCCTCCTGAATCTGTGTGGCTTACTTTTTCTATAGGGCTTTTTATTGATTCTTAGACATCCTCATGGATAATAAGAAAGTCGGTTAGATTTTTTTCTTTTCTTCTTTTATTTACGAGAGTTCACTTGTTGAAATGTGACATGTTATTTTTCTTCCTCTTTTCCACAAATAATACAATGCTTAATGACTGCTTTAGGGTAAAATTCCCCACTTACTTTTGAATAAAAAAACCTGCTAATGTTACACAACATTCCTATCAGAGGTGTGCAAGAGTTCTCACCTGGATTCCTTCTCAGTCACGCAGCATTTCTACCACAGGTGTATCAAGAGTCTTCTTATTCCTCTTGTTTCTCTGTCACCTAACATTCCTACCAAGTGTTTTTACCTATATTCTTTCTTGGCCACATAACATTCCTCCCACAAGTGTTCAAGAGTGTTTTTGCCTCCACTTCTCTGTCACAGAACATTCTTACCACAGGTGTCTCAGAGAGTTCTTACATGTACCTCTGCACCTTCTCTGTTACACAAAATTTTCTCCTTAAGACCATGATTCCGCCATTAACTGACATATCCAATGTCATCTACTTCAATGTTTGACTCTGGTTTGTCCAGATTAATAATACAGTTCACAAGTCATTGTTATAATTTTTGCCCCCATGATGACAAATGACTTTTTTTCCCGTTTTTTTGTTTCACCCCTTTCACCCTGAATTAAGATTCAGTCAATAGCTTTCCTTTGGGCATGGTATTCTTATTGGGCTTGTGTGCATTTCTCATTAAAATTGTTTTTTTAAAATTGATACAATTAATAAACTGCTCATTGGAATCTGCTGCTTTTGCAAGTACAGACTTGACTGCTCTGTACACGAACTATATTAATACTTACCAAGAGTTGACCAAATGTTTAATATCACCAAGACATGAGCCAATATGTCAGTTTGACCTTTCAATGTCATCCAAAATAAAAATTCACAATACCAAAAAAAACCCCATTGGTACTTTCCAATTTATGTTTAATAATAAATATAGGCCAGGGATACACCATTACCAAGATATAAGCTGCTATGTCAGCCGAACCTTTCATAGTCACTCAAAGTCAAAATTAACAAGACTAAAAGAAACCCTATTGGTGCTTTCCTGCTAATGTTTAATAGTAATCATTGGCCTTTATATAATAGGTTGTATAACTGATTGCATCATCATCTCCTTCCAAAATGTGGTGAAGGTCCATCTGTGGAACATCTATGTGTAAAAGCAAATTATTCCACATAACAGTTCTGACAATATTGCAATACATGCACTGCACTGCTGCTGTATACTTGTACAGAAGTAGCACTTAGTGACCCATGGTCCTGAAGTTTGATATTGCATAACTTAGTAAAAAGTTAACATAATGCTGGAATTTTTGTTAATTTGCATTATTTACTGAAATTGAAATTATATCATGATACAATTTGAAACAATTCTGTTAGCCATTCTGGAAAAGTCAAAAATAGCCTTAACACACATGATTATAAAATAGGGAAAATTGCAGTGGCACCTGGTAGCCAAAATAAGAACTAGGTGACCCCAGGTGACAATATTGGCAATGTGAAAGCAATAGGTCATGTAGTTCCTGAAAAGAAACCATTAAAAATTTCATAAAAATAGAAACACAAAAAAACCTGATTGTAATGTCCTCGTCTTTGCAATGATGGTAGATGCCTACCTGGTGAACATCTACAGTCAAAGTATTCTATACAACCATTTTGACAATATTGTGATACTTGTGCTGTATTTCTATGTACACCTGTACTTCTCAATACATGGTAACAAATTTTGATATCCCATAACTTTGTCAAAAATTAACTTACCCTCATCACTTTAATAAAACTTTCATCATCTCTAGTACGAGTGTATTCTCATACAATTTCAGTCAATTCTGCTGAGCCCTTCAGAAGTTGAAAATAGCCTTAATATGTTGAAAGTCTTTGAAAAAAAAGACAATAATTGCAGTACCATCTGATGGTCCAAATGGTAACTACATGGCCCCAGGTGACCTGTATGCAGTATCAAAGCAATTGGCTTGGTGGTTCTTCAGAAAAAGAATTTTAATCTTTTTTTTCCAGAAAATAGATTAAACATTCACAAAAATAGATACTCTTAATCTACTTTGCAAATTTGCTAGAGGATCATCTGGGAAACGTTAATGTGCAAAATCAAAACATTCCATTTAATAAATTTTGATAAGTCAAAAATATTTAAAAGTCTAATGGATGGATGGACGGATGGATGGATGACTGATGCAAATGGATTTCATATGCCCTGCTCATTGACATGTCAACAGAGCTAAAAAATAATTGAAACAGATGATAGTTAACCTCCAGCCAGTGCTGGCTTGTTTACGGGGGGATCGGGTGAACAGACTGAGTTTGATATTTCTCTTTCACCTGGATTCCTCTAAGCTACTGTACAACATCCAATGATAAAAAAAACAACTCATCATCCAGCAGTTAGAACGTCAATGTGCTTTCAGAACAGTTTGCAAAAAAGAATACTCACAGTAAAGTATTGTAGACAACAAGAGTGGGAGTAAATAAAGAATATATGTGATAATGGACTTCCTTATTGCAACATATACTTCCGGCCGCTGGGTGGCATGCAAGCCATTTAGTACAGCACAGGACAAGACCAATTATATTTACCACTAATGACTCTAGGGATAGACGTCATCTGTTACAATATACACAATAACTGTTGCTTTCTTATCTGTGAACAAATGTATTTCAGACGCCTGACATTTAAGCAAGTGCCTGCACATGTATATAGCAGCACAATTGACAAAAATAGGAATTTGTGTTTGCCTTGTCCTTATATTTTACCTGTAATGTAGATCAATGAGATTTTCTAATTGTTTTCGTTGACCCATTTCTCTGGGACGTGCCGTATGTAACACACTGTGCCTACACACTTACAAGCAGCACCAGCTTATTTTGATAAGCTTGCATTATATTGTATTTTTTGCCTTTTTCTTTTAATTTCTTCCAACTTTCTTGACAAGGAAGGCCACTGCTATCTTTCATCAACAGTTCATTTAACAATCTTTTGTGTATCATTAAAATCAGGAACATAATACATAAGAAACACGTCCACTGCAAGCAGGTACAACATACTAAAATAGCATTCAGAGAATGAATTACCCTCGGCGCAACAATCTTTTTTCACTCAATTCTGCAATTTTTTCTTTTTTGAGACTTCGCAGAACACTTTACATACAATTTCCATATTGTTGTCTATGAAATGAAAGAACACTTTTGGATCTGCTCTTGAGGTAAGTTCTGGTGACAGAGACCAATCAGACGGCCTTCAAATAAATAGGAATGTGGTCCATTATAATGTGCATCTCGGATAAAGATTTGGTGAAGCTGGTTTGGGTCCTTATTGAGATATCAATGGTAACATCATCCCCTTGTGCACCACTCAGACGGCCATGAAGATAAATACTTTTAAGTTTGATAAAAAGTTTATAAACACAAAGAAGATTGGCTTTACATAGGAATCTGGTCTATCACAAGATACATCTCTGAAAAAAAAAAATTGGTAAAGCTGTGGTCAATATTTTTTGAGATATTGCGGTAATGTCATCAGGGTTGACACCACTCAGATGGCCATCAAATAAATACATTAAAAGCTACATATAAAGGTAAAAAATAATCAAAGGAAGCTGGTTTTAAATAGGAACCTGGTCCATCATCTGTGACAAAAATTTGTTGCAGTTACGGTGAATATTTTTTGAGATATCACAGTAACGTGGACAAGACAGATGGACCATGCACGGGACAACAATACCCTTCGGCACTTAATTTGCCAAGGGTAAAAATACACAAACTCAAAATGTCTATCTTTTTTTATGCACTGCTCCTGTCAAATGGGTCCCTGGTAAATGATCTCAAGTATAAGCCCAAGGTCACTAAAATCTAATGAAGTCAGGCATCAATGTGTCAGCCACCCATGACCTACTGAAAATTAGCCCCAAATTCAGTAAGACCCATGAAAGTCAGGCCAAAATGCGTCTGCCAGCCTATGATGTTGAAAATTAACTTGGGGTCATCAAAATCTACTGAAACCAGACCTCAATGTGTCTGCCAGCCCACAACCTTGAAAATTAGCTCAAGGTCACTAAATTCTGATAATGTCAGGCTTCAGTGTATCTGTCAGCCTATGATATTAAGACTCTAATGAAGTCAGGGCATCCTCTGAAAATAAAGTTATATATTTGTATATATGCAGATGTGTCTTTAAATCCATGACCTTGAAGATTATCTCATGGTCACCAAAATCTAATACATGTATACATGTTATGCGCCAACACTTGTCAACAATTTAAAAAGTCGGACCATATGTTCATGAAATATCTTGCTCACAAGATGTATACCTGACAGTCAAGCAGAGACTCAGTATATCTGCCTTTGGTTCCTTTGCTGGAAAGGTGGAGGGTTGATGTTGGTGTAATTAATAACACGAAACAAAGATAGTTGTTCCAATACAATACATCAAGTGGGTAAGAATGAGTCAGTCCTACTGGGGATGTGTCTTCCTTTAAGAGAAGTCTTTCAGCACTGACAGCTCCTGTACGTCTTCTATCAGGATGTTATAGGATGGTAATTTGCAACTTGCTTAATTTGAAACCTGCAGGCCAACAGGAAAAACAAGCAAACACTTCGCCGGATCAATAGCACCACCCTTCACTTAACTCTTATACTTCCAGACGTTATTCATCAAATATTTCTTCCAGACTCTTGGGCCACCATGCATCAAGAGAGTTACTGACCTTGACTCAGGGACATCACAAATCTGGAAATTTCATCAAAATATCACACAAATCGTCCTGGTGTTTCCTTGTAGATTGTCTGAGTTAATTGTATGGTGATGATATTCGAAAGACTGCCATTTTGGCAGAAAGAAGGGTTAATAATCTTCAATCAAATCAACGTTTCATTTCTCCTCCATGTATTGCCGTGACTGACCCAGCCAGGCCTAAAGGACCAAATTAATTATCAACCCTAACACTTCTATGGAAATTTTCTGCTGCTAATTTCATGCATGACAAACATCAAAATAAAAAAAAAAAAACACCCCCCCCCCCAAAAAAAACAAAAAAAACAAAAAAAAAAAAAAACCAACAAAACAGTGTACTCATGGAAAAAGGATGATGGTGTTCAATATATAAGGTTACAATGTACATATAAATGCACATATGCAGGTGTTAACCTACTGCACAAAACTTCCATCATACACCTGTTGTGGTGATATACGGTCCTTATCAGATTTTAACACAAAATTATCATTTATTCATGAGCATAGTATTTCCACCTCTCTTTGAAGAAATGAAAAATTCAAAACCCATAACCAGAGCTGTTTGTGATATGTAAATAAATTATCACATAAACTGACCTGTGCCTAATACCCAGGCTCAACAAAATCAGGAGTGTGCACACAGTCAATGCCTGTATTTGCCAAACATATGACAGAACACTCAGGTATCTTTATCATATGCGGGCCTTGGGGCAAATAGGTGCTTTGCTATACTGACCATACCACCCTCTCAAAATAAGGCTCTCCCTGTGTGCCTGCATGTATTTGGGTACTTGTAGTGATTTTTAAGGGCAGCATATTGCAGTCCTATTCATGCATTTTCAAAATATGTAAGGAACCAACTAGTAAATGACCTTGCAAGTTCTGTCATACACAAATGCTTTTATCGATGACTCCACAGCTGTGAAGGTGCCATCATCCAACACAACAACATGAAAGCTGACCTGGCTGTCCACTGCAAGGCAAAGATTAACCATGGAGCCAGACAACTGGAATAAAAAAAACGTCTCAAGTGATCATATTTACCATAATTATGTCCTTCTGTCTTTCCAGCAATATTACTACAGAATTCCAATCAAAATACTCTTCATCAGGATCCACTCTTTGATTAGGTGGATACAATGCATAGTCTGTGAAACAGGTTTGACTGTTAATCGTCCCTGACACTGTCATAGGATCGCCACGTCTTTCTTTGCAGATCAAGCATCTCATATATCTCACAGTAATCTAATGCTTCACAGGTCCAGATATTAATGGACTCTGGTGATAATATCATCTTATGGGACAAAAACAACATGGCTCACAGCACTGCTAGTACACTGGTGGTGTACCCAGTCCAAATATACTCCCATTTATCTGACCGTATTGATCATCAAGATCTGCAGGTCACAAGATTGTACATGATTGGGTCTGCAAACGAGAAGACTGTGACAGTCCTGTGCCCTGCTGACCTTGCATGGGCATACTAAAATTCTCCTGGAATATCGGCAATTAGGTCCAGGTCACCCATTAGTAGTTTCAACTTGCCTCTGGTTGAGGGCCATCATCATGTGCAATGCCTGGTATCAAAGTCCTACTTCATATACTTCTGAAGTAAGTAAAAGATGAGCAAAATTCACTAAAATGGCAACAAAATTACTGGGATTCAGTGAAGGTTACCCAAGTTTGATGGTTGTAGCTTCATTTGTTCTTGTGACAGCGCATTTACAAGGATTTTTTTGTGTTGACCCTTGTCCTTGAAAAATGGGTCAAGGGTCAAAAGGGGCAAATTTATCCAATGTCCTGACACTATGCCTCACACATGTACGTTTGATACTCATATTTTGATTTGGTGAGCAGTGTGATCACACACACACACACACACACACACACACACACACACACACACGTGGTATTTTGCATTCAGTTTTTATGAATTGAGTCCATACACTGGTGGGAGTATTGTCATCATCACATGTGGTACCACCACACATTGTGATGATGACAATACTCCCACCAGCGTATGGAGTCAAGGGCATAAAAACTGAATGCAAAATCCCGACATCTGTGAAGCATGACCTACTGTACAAATCTTGTGGAGTCACCCAAGGTACATCTTCACCAAGTGTGAGTCTGCTGCAGGGCTAAACACCAGCACTGTACTTGCTGATGCAAGCTGACTGTGTTAAGCAAGGGTGCCTCATATGATACCAATGTAGGCCATTTCTCACTTGATGCATGCCCTTGCAGTGGTTCCAATTAAAGGGGAACAGCAGTGAAAGTTTTTACTTTTTTAGTCATTAATGGTCATTTTAGGTGTTCATGTGACAAATTTTCAACATTTTTTCTCAAACAGGTATTTAGTTAGAGCTATTTTATATTTCCAGTAGGTGTTCTGATGTGTGATGTCACCTGGGCTACCCTCCATATACAATACACAAACCTTGAGGGGGCACCAAGCTGAGATACACAACATTAGCAGGCATATCATAATGACTTGTGTACTCTGTTAATCACCCCCTTTGATCTTATCAGTGTGGTATATTAGTTGACACCTGCTTCAGTAGTTGATTACACAACCTCAGGAGCTGTTAGCTTGTGTATATTGATTTCTGCATTTTTCTTTCCTTATTAATCCTCATTAAATGAGTAAATATCTCAGTTCAGTAAATTTGATTATATCTATACACACTGCTTCATCCATAGTAAAAGTGGAATATGTGTACTTGGTCAGGTTTCCATGTTTTTGGCAAAGTTTTACTCTGCTGTCATTGCATTAGCTGTAGCAGTTAGTCCAGATGACATCACAACCCCTCATTTACATATCTAAGAAAACTTGATATCTGCTTATCCAGTTGGGAATAAAGTTTGCATTTTCTGATATTGGTTCACATTTATTATATGAAACAACTCAAAAATTTTAAATTATCACCGCAGTACCCCTTTAAGATGATATATGACTCTCCGGATCCTTTATCCTCAAAGAAAATATCCTTCATCGATGACCAGCACAGAATTATTTATGTTTTGACACACTGACCCACACTCAGATGCCAAATCCATAATATATTACATACAAAGATGGTTTAACTCATTCACTGTTAGCTGTAGTCAGTCTTTTTCTTGTCCACTGACTTGTACCTGGCCTGCAAGATCACTCTCATGAGAGACCACCTGATTTGAAAGACCGTCTTTTCATCATCTTTCCAGCATACTTTTTTATCAATGTTTGTAATTTTATTCATACTTCCTATGACAGATCACCTGTTCTGAAAGACCACAATTAGATGATGACAATCCCATTGGGGTGGTCTTCAAAGACTGGGATCACTGTATGGTGGAAATTGTTCAAATTTCCCACTGAAACAGCACTTATTCAAGTACATATATTTCTTTATTAATTTATTTATTCATTCATGCCTCCATTCATTCAAATATTCAATCAATCAATCAATCAATTAATTAATTAATTAATTAATTAATTAATTAATTAATTAATTTCATTGCCTGGTAAGTCATGCTGCCACTGACAACAAAAGCCAGAGCGTAACATTAACTTGCACGGCCATACAAAACCCACTGATCAAGGCCTATATCTGAGAGGCACGGAATAAGCCGAGCACAACACCTGCTGTAAGCTCCTAACTGCTCCAATGTACAATGTCATTCCAACCCTTTAACCATACAATATTTTGTGTCTTCTGATTTTCTCCCATGCTATATGCATAAAATGAATGAGCTGACCCTATTTTGTAAGAGATTCCCGGTCATTCCTCCTGGAAACTGAAGCCTCTGATCTGTCCTGGCTATCTTGTAATGTGTTTATCTCCAGGTCCTGACACTAACTCAATCTCAACTCTGTCAGTGCGAATGAAAACAAGCTGCATTCATCTGAATTATTGTAACAATTCCAAATTTCTCATAAAATGACCTTTCAATCAAGTACCAGTGTACTTCTATTTTCCGGAGTAAAAAAACGCCCAGGTCAACAGGTTTTCTCTTTCTGTTTGGCTCATTACAGCCAAAGTGTGCTGTTGACTCGGCCTATACTTCAGCACTTGAAGGGTTAATATCCTGTGCAGCACAATCTGGTTTTGTTTGAATACCATGTAATCAGAACAATTACCAGTGACAGCGCTGTCTCACAATCCATGTCTGACAGGGATGTCTCTGAAGACTATATTATGTTTGACATGTAATCAGCACACGAGAAGACTAAGCAATGATGTTCACACCACTGGCCAATGTTGAATCCCATGTGAAACAGTAGAAAGGTAGCGGGAATGGTTAACCAGATCTTGGGACTGCTTGCCTCTGTAAAAAAAAGACTACACCTGCTTTTTAAACACCCATACTTTTGTTTCTTTTCTGAATGTCCATGGGAACACTACCACTAGCTTTTCTCAATACTCATAAGCTTAACACCACTGGTCTTTCTCAGTGCCCATGGGCACATCATTGGTCTTTTTGAATGCCCATAGGCACAATAATACATGCATTGGTCTTTCTGGGTGCTCAGACACAACTGCCCTTATTTATGTGACTGCCCACAATCACTGCCAGTGTTTCCGTTAGGAATTTTTATCATGGCGTCACAAGAAGGGAAATTCAGGAGAGGAGACGGGATTTTCACCAATTTTACATGTAAACAAGTTGACGCTGACGCTGTCCATATCTCCCGCCCACATAATTTTAAAACAAAGATAACTGTATATTTGGCAGGTACATACTGGCATGTTTCTGATATTGTGCTTAAACGGGGACGATACGTTAACTGTACCTCTACCCTGGGTGTCATGGTAAACATATACTCAAGTAAATAAAAAATAACTTGTTTCTTCAGATATTGCGTACAACAAATTCAAAGAAAATTGAATTGCCGCTGGTGACCTTGGAATTAGGTCAAGGTCACATACCTTCGAACTCGATGTAGACCCTAACAAGAGTGATCAACTGTGAAAATTTCATCATCCTATCATATCCGGTTCTTAAGATATCGCGCGCAAGAAGTTTAGAGATAAATGACCCTGGTGACCTTGAAATGGGGTCAAGGTCACTCTCCTTCGAACTCGACGTGAACACTTATAAGGGTGACCAACTGTAAAAAATTCATGATCCTAGCTTAATCTGTTCTTGAGATATCGCGCGCAAGAAATGTGGGACGGACGGACACACAGACACACGGTCGTCATTACTATATCTCCCCCCCCCACTTCGTGGGCGGGAGATAATAAACAAATTCTGTGACCCTTTACAATTTTCTCAGAGGGTATTTCAGGATTTGAAAGGGAAATATACCCCCATTTGGGGGTTAACAGAAACACTAACTGCCTCTTATGTTTTCTAAATGTCTGAACACCCACACAGACCACACCCCTTGTTTGTTTTGTGTTTGCCCACATTAATATGCCTCTTAACAGCAGAAAGTGATACCTGGCTCACACAGAGTTAATCATCCAAACACGAGTACAATTATTTAAGTTTGATAAACAACTTGACTCTGATATCGAAATGATTCATATCTTAATTCAGCTACCACACCTCTCATCTGTATGGACACCCACATACACATCCTCTCCATTGTTATTTTTCCCCACATTGCCCACATACAATCAATTCCTCATGTAAATAAGACTGATATTTTAAACAATACAAATGATAAAATATTGGAGAGACAGGACTAATCTGACTGATCAGTTGCTTAGGGTGTATAGTTTTTCACTGTTGGCCATCAAATTTTGTCACAATATGATATGAATTTAAGTCATGTTGTTACAAGTCAATCCTTACATCATTGTCTGGCCTGTACTGTTTTATAACTGTTAGATGGGAGTATTTGTATCAATTATAATATAAATTAGAAGCTGATCAGTGACTGAAAACCCCTCAGCCAGGACGGACAGACGTGTAGGGGATGACAATACCCCTCCGGTGGGTCAAGGTTACTTCTGTTTGACCTGATGACAAAGCTTTGGTGCAAATGCAATGAGCAGAGATATCATGGCAAGGCAGTTTTTTTTTTTTTCTTTTCTTTTTTTTCAATGCAGCACTGGGACCTTAAAATGTGACCCAGTGACCTAGTTTTCACTAGGTGTTTCAGGCATCCTTAGGACCAACTGTCATAAATAATAGGAGATATGCATATCAAGTTTCCGCCCCAACTGCATATCTGATTTTCTGCTCTCGCTTGGTGAGATATGGCGAGATACAGGACGGATTCTGTGGGGACAAGTGGGATATCACTAATATTCTGGAAATACAGAATACTTATTAAAGACATATTGAAATTTTTCATATATATTGCTCGGGAAGTACTAGAAGAATACCAGTTTGGCATATGTGAACTTAAATTATTAAATATTTGCTAATTTTGTGAGAAATGAACATATGGCCTGTCTGTGACAGTGATGCGACCCGCAAGTCCCCCGTGATCGCAAGGCGTCAAACCCGTGCTTTGTGCCGGGAAATTAATATGCATACTGTGTATTGGTGCAGCAACAAAGAGTAATTTAATATTTGAAGATATCATGGTACCGCCATTTTTCTTCAATGTAGCACTGTGACCTAAATATGTGACCCAGTGACCTAATTTTCAATAGGCATCTGAGGCATCCTTAGGAACAACTGTCATAAATAATTGATGAAGCTACATTTAATATTTTCTAGATACTGTGTTAACGCCGTTTTTTTCTTTAATGCAGTACTGTGACCTAAATATGTGACATAATTTTTAATAGGCACTTGAAGCACCTTAATGGCCCCATGATAAAAATTTGGTCTCTGTAAAGTGACTATTTTTGGAGATATGGCATTAACAAGGCATGGAAAAATGGCTGGACGGACACGTAAGTGACGACAATACCCCTACAGCCTAAAGGCGAGGGGTAAAATGATACAAATAAGCAAGAAGACTTGTCTGGGAATTTGTTATCAAATTAATGTTACGTTTATGGGTCACTTTAACCTCATAAAAAATAGTGTTCAGAGAACGGATAACCTGCGGTGCCCACAATCTTTTTTTCCTCAATTTTGCTTCTTTTTTTTGAGACTTCCCAGTAGAATGCTTTGCATACAATTTCCATATTGTGGTCTACGAAATGAAAGAGCACTTTTTTTCATCTTTCAAAATGACTGGGTAGGCAACACATCTTGTCTGAATGACCACATAGTAATACAATTTCCATTCCCTAAATGTGACAACATAGCTTATAGTACAAGACCAGCATACATTTGGTCCATTTTTAATGCCTTACCTCGCTTGGCATCGCATGGTTGACACCTGCCTGACTTTTAGGAGTCAGATCCAAGCAATGAAGGGGCTCTAACCCTGGCTGTGACACAGCAATGATAATTACAAAAGCACATCCATCTTTGCTTTTCTGAAAGTCTAACTGTAGTCAATTTGAGGAGGAAGGTCTCACCTGTGCAACCCAGGCGGAAGTACAGAAATGACAGTGGTAGTAACTGGAGGGAGGTGTGGGTGGGGCAGAACGGAGTATTACTCTGGCATACGTCGTAAGTTTCCCTTATTATTTTTCCATACGTACCTCTCACCACAAACCTTGTTCATTTTCTCAATGTAAACAGACAATTACTTGCTTGACTTCCTGAAAGCTCACAGAAATAAAAATGTGTTTTGTTTTTTTAAAAGCCCACATAATACCACACCATACCCCCACTCTGTCTCTGTACCCACCCACATATGCTATAACCGTTCTCATTGACTGAATGCTATTTTTAACAGACAGCTGAACTTCACTAGTCTTTCCAAGAATCCCTGATTTGTATACACAAAACAAATTTAAAAACCCAGCAGAATTCTCAAATTCTGTATCTACTCTACTGACAAAAAAATATCAAAATCAGCAAATTTAACACACATATTTGCCTGCAGATATTATGAAATGTATTTCATAATAAAAAATTCTTAAGATGAATGATGTGAATCTTAGGGAGAATGGCTGCAGTCCTCATCAGGAGCTGCTGTGTACCTATAGACAATGGCAGCAGAGTCCTCATTGGGGAACTGCTTTGTAATTAAGGAAGACAGCAGCAGAGTCCTCATCAGGGAACTGCTGTGTAATCAAGGAGGATGGCAGCAGAGTCCTCATCAGGGAACTGCTGTGTAATCAAGGAGGATGGCAGCAGAGTCCTCATCAGGGAACTGCTGTGTAATCAAGGAGGATGGCAGCAGAGTCCTCATCAGGGAACTACCATGTAATTATGGAGAATGGCAACAGAGCCCTAATCAGGGAACTGCTGTGTGTTAAGATGTCAGCAGGAACATACAGAGTCCAATCAATAGGTTCGCGAGGTTCAATATGCATGTGCCAGGCATACTCATAATGTATCTTTGCACCTTTAACTTCATGTAGTTAATTTAAAGTATATTTCCACCACAGTGTTCATAGCATAGACCATTTTACTACAGAAAGTACAGAACTTTCATCACAGTGTCACTCAGAGAGGCTATTCTAAGGAAGAAAGTATGGCATTTACGCTTCACTGTCCACAACATGGATTATTCTCATGTACAAATTGATGGATTTCGACTAGTGTCCACACCATACACCTTTATAGTTTGGACAGCATGATGGCATTTCCACCGTAGTGTTGATAACAGATCATTCTAATGCAAAAACAATGGAATTTCCATAACATCATTTATAAGACAGACCATTATAATGTGAAAAGTATGTTTTTACTGTGGCATTCATAACATAAAGCATTCTTATGTTGAATGGTCTGGTATTTGTACTTCCACTGTAGCGTGCATAACACAGACCATTTTGATGCAGAAAATATAACATTTCTACCAAAAAAAAAACAAAACAAAAAAAAAAACAAACCCCCCCCCCCAAAATCCACCACAATGTCGCCAACATAAGCAATCCTAATTTAGAAAGTATGGATCAGGAACTCCCACAACAGACACCCAATTTCTAAGAAACTGATTTCTGTATGATCTAAAATAGGCTATTCTCAGTGGAGGGTTATCAGTAAGCTGAAACAAAGATCAACTCTCGGAAAAATCATTCATTTAATTGGTGGCACATTCCTTTTACTGAAAAACATGCTTCTTGGGAACTGATGGCAATACTTTCACCTGAAACCATATTGAAACCTACTTTGATGTCACTTCAAGAGAAATGTGAGCACAAAATGACGCAGCATATATGTCTCTTAATGGCTATGTGCATTTCTTTCCAGGTATTTTATTTCAGTTCTGAAAACCTTTACATTGAGAGTATGTCATCCCTACTGTACACCACCTGAGCCACAGTCTCGTTCTCTTTAATGGTCTGGTTTTGTTGTACAGTGAAACCTGCCTTGAAAACCACCCCTTGGAGTGACCAGATTGTGGTCTCCCAAGACAAGTCGTCTCTCACTGGAGATGCAAAAAACATTAAAAGTACCAAGCAAAGTATCTTGAAAGGGTGGCCTTTCAAAGCAGGTGGTTTTCTATTGCAGTGGTTTCTCATGAAAGGGATCACTGTATGTTAACTTTCTTGACTTGATAATGCCACATAACCCTGAAAATGGCCACAAAGAGAAACATCTCTTCACATAAGCATCATCAAGCTTCTCTCCAAAATGGTACATTTTAGTTTCATTGATACACCCACAGTGTTAAAATATCAACTCTTTCTGTGCTAAATTTTGGACTGAGTCAACAGCTTTTCTCGGTGCGCATTGGGCGCAACCTGGGATATTCTCTCTGGAACTATAGGCATGCTGGTACTTGAAGGAAAGGTCTTTTTACGAAGAATACGAATCTGGGATCCTAATGATAATTCAGTCTAGTCTGACTTGAGCAGATCGACTTGGGTCGTGATTGGTACTGAAAGGGTTAACAAAGCAATATCAAGGCAGTACTGGCCAGGGTGGTTTTCCAGGATAACAGTACATTAGACCTCTCCTGCTCCAATTGTTCCAAAGCCCCTGGATTTAAATTGTTGTCTGTTTTGATAATTTTACTTTTAGATGCTATGTGAATATAAAACATTTTTGTACACTATGGCACATAAGCATGCTCTGGGCATGGGTTGGGCACAGTGCCAAGGAAAGCTATTGACTCAGTCTTGTTCTCACCAGGCAAGGGTTAAAGCCTGGGTATAATTCAGTGGTCTCTACCTGTGCCAACCCTGTTAAGATGCCTCAGCCTCATCTACATCTTCATTCCTCTCTAACTGCATACAGAAGCATAGGTTGAAGGTCAGATGAAGACATATCCAAGCACAGTATTGATGCGGAAGGGTTTACTTCATACATTTGTTGCACCTACATGGCTTATTAAGCCTTAAGTAGAGTAATTATGTGCCTGATGATCAGTGCTTCACTGGCTGCAGCTTGTCTATTGTCCCAACTCGTCCCTTCACAAAGTCTATTGTGATATATCTTCCCTGTGTAAATCACCAAGGGTCCACTGGAACTCCTGATGGCTGCTCAGCATTTGGCCGATAAGTATATGATATACTGTCAGCATACACTCAAACCAATCAGTAATTGTCGACAACTACGAGGACATCTAGAATATTGGCACTCTTTTCCCACTGATAAAAATCCCAGGCTGAGGGTGCTCTACATTTCTTTTTCTTATGGCTTCAAATCTTTCAAATTTACCAGAAGACCTATGTGTGCTTCTCTGACCAGCAGTAAAATCCAAGAAGCAGTATAACATTCCTGGAAACATTTTACCATGTGTTCTTCATGACTCAAGAAAAACAAACTACATGTATCAGTTTCCATTGACTTTCGAGTTGATGCTTATTACCCTGTGTGTGTCATGAAGAATTTTTTGAGCGACCCTCCTGTCTCTTCCGTTATTAGGTATGTTACAATAACTGCAACTGGTTACAATGACATCACAGAGCACAAAGATGACAGTAATAATTGGTACTAATTATAATTAGCTGCACATGAAATATACTAGATTAGACCTTGCCTTCACTTTCAGAAATTCTTGCATAACAAAACTCAGGTGTTCAAATTACACCACCAGAAAACACTCATACAAATTTCAGCAATTTTCTTAATGACTCTTTGGGCAATACAGATTTAAGTCTATTTATATGCTGCTGCTATGTACAACCAATATATGTATTTGCTGCTGCTTATTTGGAGCAAACCTGTGCTACTTTCGCCCCTTACTGAACACTGAGCATGCATATTAATTTCCTGCCAAAATCTTCCAACCTTTTCACCAGGAAATGGTGACACTCAGCCACCATGATCCTGGCATGCAAGTGGAAACCAAGGGTGTTACGAACAGTTGTGGTAATACACCACACAGTGAAACCTCATTACAACGGCACTCACAATACACAACAGTCACTTAATGACACAAGTTTTCAGGGTCGCATTCCTTTGCGTTTTGATTCATTTATCTGACGTGTTCAAATAACAGACACATTTTGCAGGGAACAGATGGTGTCATTACAATGAGGTTTCACTGTGCTTATTCTAAACATAGGACTCTTTCTTATAGAGTATAGACCCCTACCTTTTACATGGATTGGGAAGCAGGCCAAGCCTATATTCAACTCTCCATGGTACAGATGAAAGGAGAAATACTCCTTCCTATATCAAGCTCAAGTGTGTGTTTGGAAAACATGACTGAATTTTAAACACTAAATCTTGTCAAAGATTTTAGTTTTGCAAAATACACAATTTTTGCCATGTTTATTGCAGGGATCTGCCCATACATGAGGTTACTCCCTTGCTAAGTGATACAGGCTAAACTTGATACATGTAGTAGTGCCACAGCAAATACAAATGCTCTCTGCATATTGGATTAATACTGGCCTAAGTCGCTGGTGTTCTGATAACATATCCCGCTTGGCTTTACTACCTGGTTGTTTTTTCAAGCTGGATGGCTGATATGCAGAGACTTGGAAATACTCTTTGAACCATGTGGTGGATTGTATCAATAGCTATTCTCTATTATGATATTAACATGGTGGACAGAATCAATACCTATCCTTTATTATATTAACTTGCTGGATTGTAACAATAGCTATCCTTTATTATGATATTAACATGGTGGATTGTATCAATAGCTATCCTTTATTATGATATTAACATGGTGGATTGTATCAATAGCTATCCTTTATTATGATATTAACATGGTGGATTGTATCAATAGCTATCCTTTATTATGATATTAACATGGTGGACAGTATCAATACCTATCCTTTATTATATTAACTTGCTGGATTGTAACAATAGCTATCCTTTATTATGATATCAACATGGTGGATTGTATCAATAGCTATCCTTTATTATGATATTAACATGGTGGATTGTATCAATAGCTATCCTTTATTATGATATTAACAAGGTGGATTGTATCAATAGCTATCCTTTATTATGATATTAACATGGTGGATTGTATCAATAGCTATCCTTTATTATGATATTAACATGGTGGATAGTATCAATAGCTGTCCTTTATTATGATATTAAAGTACCCAGTGCACACTGCAGAAAGCTATTCATCACAGTATTTCACATGGGCTGGTCCCCTCTACAACCTTGGTAAAGTAATGCTATAGCTGCCTTTGTAGCAGCTATGACATGACTTGCTTGACAATGCAAAAATATCTAACATTAACCCTTTCCTGTTCAAATCGCCCAAAAGTGCCCGGATGCAAATTGTCATCTACCTCAACATTTTTACTTAATTTCTCCTTAATGGTAAACATTTTGCTGACACTTGTATATAAGACCATTCATGATGGCATGCCCTAAGTTGGTAGCCTTGCTTGGCATGGGTTGGGTGCAATGCGCCCAACTCAAGCCAAGGAAAGCTAGGAGTCATCTGTACTCTGAGCAGGAATGGATTAAACAAGCATGTTGGTACCTGAATGAAAGCAATTTGCAATGTTTGTCTAATTCATGGTCAATCTGTCAGGAAACCACGGACTCCCCATGACCAGGACTCAGTAAGAATAAAGGGAAACAGTTGAAATGAAGAGCAGGCTTCCAATAGTTAACATTTATGTCTCAGTAGGTAAATGAAGACAACACAGAAAATGCCATTTGCTGTTGATTGGTTTGAGTAGGGAACTGTTAACCTTGCACATGTATTAATAACGAGACTGGTACGGACCAGAAACTTTATCCTACAAATTTGGCACAAAGTGAACTGACCTCAAAACAGGTGTAGTATCTGTACACATACAGTTCTTAACTCTATTCAGACCCACTAGAAAGCCCGGGATGGAAAGAATTTGCTACATGTATTTCACTATTCAGGTTTCCCTGAGAGCATGATGTTCAACCTTCCTGGTTTATAATATTCCACATCATACTATCATTTGACTGATAATGGACGAAGGGCACTTTAATGAAGCCTTGATATGTTGCTATGATGTTTTAATACAGAACATCAGCAAAGTCTGTGCAGTTCATCTGACTTCAGGAGGACTGAAACACTCTAGTGGCCTCAGGTGTACAGAAGTCAAGTCCTTTACATGACTGCCCTGGCTCCAAGCAGGATTATTGGAGGGCTAAGTAAACTGTCACGTAGCAACTATAAGAAGTGATGTCATGGCACAGGCAGCCAGGTAAAATGCAGTGGTCATGAGACATTGTCCCTGCATTTGGTCAACGAGAGACCTGGCAATACACCTGAAGCATGCTTCACTAAAGTACACTGCCCTATCGTACTATGCATAATCTTATGACAACACAAGGGGCAACAGATTATCCTACTTACTTAATTCACACAACTGAGGATCATACAACACAAGGGGCAACAGATTATCCTACTTACTTAATTCACACAGCTGAGGATCATACAAGTAACAACTATGAATGGACACCTATTTTTTAACTTTTAAATGTTCCCCTCTCCATTGGATCTGAATACTGTCACACCTAATTGTCATAATACCAAAGCTGAGAACCTCTTTTTTTTTCTTATGAGAAGACAGACTTGGAATGTAAACTTAACACAGACCTTAGGATTTACCGAGGGGACTGGGGTGGATGGGCGGTAGGGGTGGGGGTGTCCCCCATGGGACCTCTACACAGACCTACCTTTTCAGAATTCTGATCACTTTTACCTTAGGGACATTTGATTGTGGAACCGATGGACTAGATCTTCAATATCTCTTTCTACCAGATTCTATACAGGATATAACAAATTACAGTGTGCACTGATTATGTAGGAAGATTTTTATTCACCCTTGAGAAAGGTTGCTCTGCTGAAACCAGTCAGGAATAAATGGATAAACTGGATGTTCCATCTTTTTCATGTTTTGGTCAGAATCAGGCTTCAACATTTTAGTTTCACTTTCTCTTCTGACCCTTGCATCATTTTGATCCATACTCAATCCCCGTGATATTGATTTAATTTGATCGCTTTCTTGAATATGATTTTTCTGTGCCACACAGATGAAGGGCTCAAGATTCATAGTTCTTAAACTTTTAAAAATCCTCAGTTTGCTACCAGTGAAGGGTAGCAATTTGCTAGCCAAATGCAAAAATGACAATCATTTGCCTGGTGGCAGATGCTGATATTGAGCCCTGTGGAGGCTTGCAATTCTGTGGAAACTTTGAAAAATTTGGTTAAACTGGTGACATGCTCCCTCAATATTTTTAGCACATTAACTCTTTCAGTGCCACATTTTGGACTGAGTCAACAGCTTTCGTCCTCTCACTTTGGGGTGCACTGTGCAAAAGCACGCCTTATATTGTAAATCATTTATATTTTCGGGCATAAAATTTCCAGGGTTTTGTTTTCCCGATTTTATGTCGGCTTTCATTCCACATTCAATCCATTACAATTTTCTCGAGTTTAATATTCCTGACCTGGGATTCCTTGGGAAAATCCAGGAATATTTATCCCTCAAAAACTATAGGCATGCAGCCACCTGAATGAAGTCTTTTCAACAGAAAATATGACTCTAGCATCTGTTTTATAATTGAGAGCAGTTCGCACTGAAAGAGTTCAAGACAACATGTGTGACACAATTTAAATCGTACTGAGAACGTGTTTACTTACACTGGTTAAGAAGGACAGGAGTTAATCTCACTGTCCTACTTACTTCCAGAGTGCTGCATTTATTCATATGAAGAATCCATACATTCACTTCCTGTCTATTTTTGTGATTTATATAGGAGTACTTTCATCGCTACAAATGGATTTCCTTATCTAATTCTATGGCAGAAGTGGTGGAGGCCCTAGTAAGTGATATGAAATCTGCATTTATGACAATTTAAACATACAAGTCTTACTGATGCTGGCACCACGTTTGAGGGAAAATAAGCTAATTGTATGGAATCAGCTCATGACCCACTACTTAATGGGTGAAGGAAATCTGATGTGTCAGATTTTGCTTCTACTTCTGGTGCTTGCAATCCTCCCTAATATAATATCTCTTCTTATTTTCAAACAAACTGTTCTGAACTAAGCCGACTTGTATATAATGTGGTGCCAAACTCTGGTAATCCTGAAATATTTCTATGATGAGCTTATCCACAGCAAACACTTAAACACACAGCATTGTGTTCCCTCGGGTGCAAGTCCCTACTGAATTACAATCAGATTACTCTTCAATTACTGATCAAACTACCTATCTATGCAACAGGATACATTATTTAGGCATAATAGATGAGTGTGTCCAGTTTCATGTAATGTATCAAGGCAACAAAAAGTTCAAACCAAGACACAAAAAATGAAGACAGACACACATACAAGATGACAACTAATATCCTCTTAGCCTGTAACAGATAGGATAAAACAAACACTTTAACAGGTATGTGATATAGAATCTATCGTGATCAACAGCACAAAAGCTCCCCAACAGGCACAGACAGTGTTGCCATAATCAGATTCACATTTAAGAGGCATACCTGGGTGTTGGAGCAAGAAGCAGAAAATAACATTTTACCAGTACAGTAGTCCCTTCTTTGAAAGACCACTCCTTTGGGAGACCACCTCCTTTGAGACACCACAGTTGTCAGGTCTTTCTGTAGTACTTTTCATGTTATGTATACCTCCTTTGAGGGACCACCTGCTTTATGTGACTGCCTTTTGGGTGGCACTAGGGCTGGTCTCTCAAAGAAGGGACTACTGTAACTGTTATCCTGAACATGTATCACACTTAAACCACCTGCCCACCCTTTCGTTGGACCCTGAGTCTTCACCAAGGGGGCATGGCCCCTTCGGCATGTTTTCGCTGGCAGCATTCTATGTACATGTGTTGGGGTAGCAGAGGAAAACACAATAAGAGGTGCTACGGGTGATTATGATCCTTGTTATATGTACCATACATGACCCTGTCTTGGATGCAAAATAATTTGTGCACATTGGATGTGGCAAACAACAAAACTGCTTGAATTTTTTTTTAAATGCCCCATTCTGAAGGATCATTCACCATTTTCCCTGTGCCTGGTATGGTTTCTAGAGCCAGTTTGCTTGTGCCAGATGTGGACCACTGCATGCAATTGCAGCTAGTTTCAGCTGAACTGTGCATGTGTGTCAATAAATAGCCCATGTAGTGTGAATTTTTTTAAGTCATTTTTTTTGGACAAAAGATGGGCAAAGGGTTAATTTAAAAAAAAAAAAAAAATTTTTGTTGTCAGAGCTCCCCTCCCCATAATATTATGTACACTCACATTGCCACACGAGTGGCAATCCTCTGGAAACACTGGAATTCACTTCTGGAAATGTGCCTTCACACATTCCTTAGCCCCTATTCAGGGCCCCCACTGTAAAATGTTTACAGTGACCATTCAAGCCCAAATCCATTTTGAACCCACTGACCCAGTGGTGTGGAGCCTAGGTTTTCAACCAATGAAAACCCAAGCAGATTCAAAATTCTTTGAATCAAATCCTACCGTGGAAACCAATTTTTTCATCCACTAAGAATCCGCAGCTACGCTATCACAATACACGTGCATACGTAGCAACGGATCTGTTACCCCACGGTATAAATATAGGCCTTTCACAGTGTTCCCAACAGTTCCTGATGAGTTGCAGATCGCAACGAAACTAGTCGAACGTTTTTCCCATAACATCATTAGCCACAGCGGCCACTTGCCCTGTCTTAGCCATATTAATTTAATAGAATCAGTGATAAAGTAGAAAACACATGTTGCATTAATACGAGACATGCACATTAATTTCCCCCCCACAACTGCATACCTGGTTGTCTTAGTAACCATAGTCTCGCCTGGCGAGATACAGGCAGCTGCCAGTGAGGGAAAGCGGGATACTACTACTATTTTGGATATAATGAATACTTAGTCCAGGCAGATAGAAATTTCTTCTTAGATCCAGTTCAGGAAACACAAAATGAATATGACTTTAGTATTTGTACTTGAGTGTACAAATACCAAAGCACTAATTTTGTGAGAAAGGGGTATCTAGCACTGTTTGTGTCCTCTATGATTGACAGGCGTGAACCCCATACTTTGTAGTGGGAAATTAATATGCATGTCTCCATTGAAGGTCTTTTGTGAAGCCTTTAGGAGGTCTCTCAGTGTGGCATAATCAAATACATGCATACTCTTTTAAATGGCAAGATGATGTTTGCATTTTTTCCCAAGCAGCCAACTGCCTTGTCCAGCACAACTTTGCTGCCATGATGGAAGAAGCCAATAGGTATATGTATGCTGAGGCTGATCTGAAGCACAGTAAGAGCAACATGGAAGTTTTTGGATGGAATTCTCTGCTTGGGCAAATATTTGTCCATCAAAAGCCACTTGTATTATACAGCTTTTTTCTCGGCTAAGAAAGTACAGATGAACAGCCAAGCTGAAGTCAGCTTCAGGCTTCCCAAGGCCCCATTTTGGGGCCAATTGTAGGACAATGCCCCATGCAAATTATTTTATTATCTGGCAGAATTCCCAAAATATTCAATTTATTCCACAAATTTTCATATCCAAATGCATTTTCCCTGGAAAATGAAACAAAAAAGTCCTGTTCCATTGTTTAAGGAAAAGTCTTGGGTTTAGAGTGTATTTGAGCACCATGGAAGTTTTCCAAGTGAATTCACTGCTTGAATTAAGCCTTGTCCTTTAATGGCCACCTGCCTTGTCAAAACTCTCAAATTTCCAAATTCCCATCTGCTTTCCAGGAGATAATAAAAACTGCTGGGGGGATCTCAATGGATATTGAGCTGTGCTGCCATCCCCTACTGGATCACTCCCAAGGCACTGATACCAGCCACTCAATCAAACTTTTTAAAATCCAGACAAGAGATGTTCCAGTCAATGAATGAATAAAATATAAATAAAATTCAAAAAAAAAAAAAAAAAAAAAAAAGTGCTGACTGCATTTCCATGTACGCAGGGAATACCTTGTGGGTGTGCTAGTGGGATGGAAGAAGCTTGACCAAGCATTAACGTGGCCGTTTCCTTGACCTGTATCCTTGGCCACATCGAACAGATGTCATCACTGGCGTACATGTGTGGGAGAGACACAATGTACTCTTAACAATTTATACAATCATGATGACTTGGCTTCTAGAAATCAAGCTGGTAGTCCCTCAAACAAGCCACCCTCAATTAAATCAGGACTGATAAATGTTTTATCATGTTACCTATCCACATGGACAACTATTATCACCAGTAATAACACCAGTATCTCCGATTGCTTCTGGGAACCACAGCATCCGAGTGAAGATAATTATGTGGGACAGCTTCACAACATCACATGCATTGAGACTGGTCAAATAGCTATCCCTTTACACATGGGTATCATCAGTTGACATGGTTGTACACACACAATTTCAATGCATTTCTTATCAGTCTTATACCCAAGATTCGAAATGAGGTATGTTCGGTCTACTTGTCAGAGATGTGATTTTCCAGTCTTTGCAGGCAAAGTTCATTGACTTTGAACCTTTCCGTATTAAAAATGTCCAAATAATTCCAAGGCAGACAAGTTTCACAGTGGTTAAATTTACCATAGAGCTGCCTGATGGACAAGCTTCACAATGGTTCAATTTACCATAGAGCTGCCTGCTGGACAAGCGCCAGCTTTCTCTCATGTTCATAACAGAATGTGCACTATTAACCCTCTGAATGCTGGTCATGACAATAATCACATTTAATCAATTAACCTGCAGGTTCCTCATGACAAGACCTCTCACTCAAGTACTTCCATGCATAGTCTAAATCCAGCATGTTCCAGAGAAGGCCAGTGATCCAGGTCAACAGCTCTCCTTGATGTGCTTTGGGTACAATGTGCCCAAAGTGCACCAAGGAAAGCTGTTGACTCAGTCCAAAATGTGGCACTGCAAGAGTTAATTATTATTCAGGCATAAGCAGTAACAAGAAGCCACCTGAATGACTGGAAGAAAGCCACGCTGTTGTGTTGTGGGCAAGTTTCTCCCAGCCAATAATAAGCATCAAAGAAATCAGCATGCTTCTTTCATGGGAAAAAAGTTCTGAAAACCAAAGACACCGCTGTTTCATGACTCCCTCCTACATCTTGACCTTTCTGGTAACATGATTCATGGAACTGTAAATGTCAGCTGCAACATGATTTCCATAAATTGCATATTGTTTGCCATCGGTGATTTTAATTTGCAAGGGTCTTGCGGAGAAAATATCACTTCTATGAGGTGGGGTCTAGCACGCCAGCTGCTTAATAAGAGTCCAGGGCATGGAGTGCAGGGTTTTCTCGAGACATGGGGGTGGGGTTGAGGTAGGGGTCGGCAGGTCCAGTTCATTGGTCCACGGATACCCCATTGCCCCTCAGACACAATCAGAGCACAGACTTGAGACTGAATACTCTGGTCTAAACAGGCTTGGTAGATACATTTACTGCTGTACTTGTGGCTATACTATACAGGGATGGAAGGTAGCGTGGACCATGCAGTCTGGCAGACCATACTACATGTATATCTGATGTTATGCTACTTTCTCTGTGTGCAGCCTACCGTGTGTTTGAAAATGAGTTGCCTTTGTTTTGATTTAAAAGATTACTCAAGGCTTTGTATTTTAATGCAAATGTCTTTTCAATGATTATCAGTATTTTGTTATTGTTGTAAATATTCCACTGTTTCTTTGAAGACATCACCTAGTTTTATGCAGAGAGCCATATTTCAAAAGCTATGTCAATTCATACCATTGTTAGATCATTGTCAGACAAACACACTTTATTTCAAGTGTTATAAAAATTTCCAACAAACTCTTCATGTTCAAAATACATGAATATACCAT
Source organism: Hermodice carunculata (assembly GCA_964020975.1). NCBI lineage: Eukaryota > Metazoa > Annelida > Polychaeta > Eunicida > Amphinomidae > Hermodice > Hermodice carunculata. The sequence continues at coordinate 42,720,883 of OZ026613.1, forward strand.
ATTCATTCCAATAGTAGCATGCCATGCCAATGCAAAAAAATCCTGAATCCCACCTTGGGATTATGACACTTAGATTCTTCTCAACTTGAAATAATAGGTGAAAACTAGAAGCTGATCAGTGACCGAAAACCCCTCAGCCAAGACGGACAGACAGACAGAGGCATGGGTGACGACAATACCCTTGGGTAGGTCAAAGTTACTTCTGTTTGACCTTATGACAAAACTTTAGTGCAAATGCAATAAGCAGAGATATCATGGCAAGGCCATTTTTCTTCAATGCAGCACTGTGACCTAAATATGTGACCCAGTGACCTAGTTTTCACTAGGTGTCTGAGGAATCCTTAGGACCAACTGTCTTAAATAATAGGAGATAATAATAATTACCAATTATCTGTGTATTCAGCTGAATACACAATCCAATACACAGAATTCTTCAGGACTAGAGATGTGTCTTCCCATTGGATTGCACATTAAATTAACCTCAAATTAAAGACTACTTTTAAAGTTGCAAGAATAAAATTTATGTGAACATTTCACCCATGCACATAATTTTACCACACAAATTTTGATGTTTCTGCAACAAGTGCTTTTTAAGTTATTCAGCTGTAAATTACAATGAAAAGTAATGGGAATACACAACTCTAGCCTTGAATGACTGAAATGCCCCCTGCAGGAGAGCAGCAGAAGCGTCTGTTATTGCTCTCTCCTATTGGTGCAGCTACAGTGAGAAAAATTAAGATTTGAAGATATCCTGGTACTGTCATTTTTCTTCAATGCAGCACGTTGACCTAAATATGTGACCCACTGACCTAGTTTTTGATAGGCTTCCGAGGCATCCTTGGGACGAACTGTCATAAATAATTGATGAAACTACATTCAATGTTTTTTTAGATATTGAGTTAACATCCTTTTTTCTTGAATGTAGTACTGTGACCTAAATATGTGACTTAGTGACCTACTTTTTGATAGGCACCTGAAGCACCTCAACAGCCCCCTGTGATAAAAATTTGGTCTCTGTAAAGTGAGTATTTTTGGAGGTAGGGCATTAACAAGGCATGGATGGAGGGACGGACGCGTAGATGACGACAAAGCCAGACCGGTTTCGAATCGTGAGATTCTCATTAGTGGCAGTTGGAAATGCAGTGCCTGGCTATTTATATAGCTGAGGTAACATTGCTAACTAACATTAGGAAAGCGTCACTGGAGGCGTACGTCATCAGGCAAATAAAGACTACCAGTCAACTGTCCAACTAGACGGGGGGGGGGGGGGGGGGGAGGGGGTTTGAAGTGAATGTAAATAATAAGTCTTTACCCTGCACACAAAGTTTGGGAAGCTTAAAATATTATCAGTGCTGTCTTTTCAAAAGAGATCAGTACTTTTGAAAGAAATGAGCCAAAAAATTAATACTGTATGTGTGGTCCACACAATAGTTGGGGGCATTCTTCTATAAGGGTGTGGGCTACAATTGGAATGAATACAGTATGTATATTATTACTAAACTGGACTGAAAAGACATAATACTGCTGGGCATTCTACACATTCTTGCTGAAAGGCATGAATGTAGGTATTAATGCATACACCATACACTGACCTACATATAAACTGTCTGTTTCATATAAACTGTCTGTTTCATTTGTCCACAGTTATGATCATCATATGTGGCAAAAAATGCTTTGCTCATGAGCAAACACTTCAGTTAACATGTTTATATGGTGACAAGAACATAGTGATTGATGACATTTCTGTTCTGTTCCCAGATATCAGAGGGCATGCCACCAAATACCTGAATCTGTCAGTGATTTCTTTTTTGAAACTGCAGAACCAGTCTTCAGTAAAATCAGGACCATTTAAAAGCAGTCAGAATTTCAGGCTATCTTCTTATCTGTCTTTCTTTCTATGAGTATTACAATAAAGTCATTGTCCCCAAAGTCATTAAAGGCAAGGTCTGTTTTTCTGAAATAGCTGCAAGACTTCTTGTGGCACAGTAAATCTTGTGGGGGAAAAGTTCATCCCATTTCTTTGAATTTCATTGGTCACACTGATTGTATGCAGTAGCATGATGATATCAATCCTCATTAAAGAAATCAAGTCTATTATTACAGCATGACTCCATTCACTTCACCACACACTCAGTTGATATTGTTAATTGTGCAACAGCATACTCCTTTGCTACATGTACAGGCACTCATTCTGAAGAAAAATGAAACTTTCAGGTTTTCTTTCATGCTGCTCCAGAATAATATCTGGCAACATTTAATCAGCTATCTATTGCAATTTGCCTTTTTTAAAATTGAAGTCACTTGGGAGATAGCCTTTGTTGTGTCCTGCATAAAGCAGTGATACAAAGCCATGGGGCTTCGGTGCCATAAAGGAGGATTTGGGGAACAAAACAAGTGGTAGCCATCCTCTTTCTGAGCCTTAGGCTTAGGTAGTATTAACCGTCAGGTTTAACCCAGGTTGCAGTCGTCAGCCTCAATGATGGACACAAATGTCAGGCTCGGATTCAGTATGCGCCGATGCTTCACACAACAAAGTTTGAGCTTCAGAAAACTGTTACAGCATGCTGGATGACCAGTTGACATTCAAGAGATTGATACCTTTTTCCATCTGACATTCAAGAGATTACCAACTTTATTGGTGAGGCTTTTGGCCCTGGGAACAGACTTTTGTACGCAAACTACATGTCCATAGCACCCGGCAGTTTCCTGACAGTCTCTGGCAAAATTCCCTCCTTCCCCTTCCAATTTGATTATGTCTTTCCTGCTCAAATCACCACCAAAGCACCAGGATATAAAAATATCCTGTGCTTAATAGTTGCCACTTTAATTTCTTTATCCACATATTGGATCCGGATTGCACAGGAGACCTATCTGGGCATTCCACTCCAGGTCCAACAGCTTTACTTGGCCCCAGTTAGAAGCATTATGCCCAACCAGCACCAAGGCAGGGACACATCTGGTCTTCAAAAATGTGAAGCCTATTTAATAGGAAATATAGACATAATGAACAATGATTTTATTGTGGCCATTTTATGATTCATTTAAAAATATTTTAGTAAATTATGCACATTTCACTAGCCAAATTCAAGAAATATTAGCATTTGGTTAATTGGCTAATGGTCAGAACAGTCCCTGCCCTTTGGCAGCTGCAGCATGACTTGCTAGGTAGTGCCAGAACCACTCACTTGGGACTATAGGCATGTTGGTACTTGAATGAAAGCTCTTTTCATGAAGAATTTAAATATGCAATTGCGTCTTAAATGCAGGTAAATATATGGAAAAATCAGGGACTGGTATGGAATGAGTTAAAGGACACTCACTGTATATAGATGTACAGATCAGATCAGACCATACTATGAAGACATAAAAAAAAAAGGATTTGGTGTCATGAAGAAAAAGGCCAACACAGCGCCTTACCATAAAGAACTGTGGGAGAAGGGTCATTTGGGAGAGGATTCTCCACAGAGCCTTGTGTTTTCCTTCAGGTATCTCACAGGACTACATTTTGTTTTATGATCATTGGAACCAAAACAATGGAATGTCGGAGCGCAAGTCCAGCACACTACATTTTAATGATATTTCTCATTGATATATGTGTAAGAAAAAAATTTGACAGCTGAGTGAAAAGGTTAAAATATATGGCAGGCAAACCTGCTGTTTAATATGTTCTTAGCATTCCAGTCATATGGTGTATTCAGTGCAGGCAAAACTGTAATAGCTATTAGCTATTGTACATTGGAAACATAGCCATCTTACTTCTGGTGCCTAAACACATTTTGTACTCATGAACTGAACCACAGGAATAAGCACATTAACATAATACGGAAGCAGAATGGACTGACCGTTAACCCATTACCACAAGTTCTGACATTCTCAGCCTCTTCTGAATTAACATTGATTAAACATTCATAAGTTTTCATGAAAAAAAACCTGCATTAAAGTGCCAGTAGGCCTGATGTAAGATCAATGGTCACACATAGGAAGACTAAGTAGCCTGGGAAAAGAGCTTTACTCAGTGCAACATTACTATCGCAGCCACGTTCACTGGCATATTGTTGCATAAGCAGATATATTTTTGCCTGAGTGGACATATTACAAATATATCCACTCAGGCAAGATATGTATATCCATCCAAGTGTAAAATATATCTGCTTGACAGTACAACAGTTAAAACAGAGGCAAGTACAATTCCAAAGATCTTTCCACAGCAAGAACTGAAAATTTCAAAGTCTAGAGTGCCAGTAAGATGACGTTTGGAACTAATTTCACAAGAAGTTTCCACATAAACCAATAGGAACTGGAATTTTTAAAAACATTTGATCTTATGTAAATCTTAAAATTTGTAAGCTACGGAAATAAAAATACAATCCTTACATTGCCCAGTAATAGGACTTTCCATTGATATGTAAGTACAATAATGTATATTTTTCTTCAATATTAAAATCGTTATTATCACTTACATGTCTACCAAAGCCTATGTGCATGTCTAGATACAATCGCTGGAAGATTAATGCTTCTCCCGTGAAGCATTCAACTAAATTTACTGTGTATTATTTCATTACGTCATACCTTTTGAACGATTTGGTTAATTTATTTCAAATAAAGATCAGAATAAAGCCTATATTACACAGAACACAAATAGGTAAGTTCAAATATATTATACACAATATTGCCGATGAGATTTTTATGCAGGATGTGTACAATCAAGTGCATGATTGAAGCAGTCAGTTATTCATGAAAATGGCATTTTTCACAAAGTTTTGATGATCCATAAATCCTACAATATACAAGCTACAAAAATAAAGTGTTGCCTTCATATTGGCCATTATTAGATGTTTCCAAAGATATATGATATCATACGCTTTTCTTTCTTCTAGAAAATCACTGATATGCCTAGCGAAGGACATGGACAGTGCAGTACAAATGCAATTGGCAGTCGAAGGTGGCTTCCTCCCATCAAGCATTCCAGTTTTGCGTGTTATGTATAAGCATTTCACTTGATCATAACTTTTGAACATGTTGGTTAATTTCTTTCAAATTAAGAGCAAATTAAAGCTTACCTTGCATAGAATGCGAATATTGAGCTCAACTACAATGATTACAATAATATTAATGAGGTTTTGCGCCAGTTGAACTACACATGGCCATTGACCGGTAACAGTCCTTTTTGGCGTCATGAACCCAATTTTGTGATGATCAGAACTTCCCTACAGTTTGGTAGATTTTTTTCAAATACACTTTATTTTGAAGTCCATATACCATAGTAAAAGATCAATGCAGTTTTAATAGGTTACAAAAGAAGTAAATACTGCATAGGTGATCTTACGCAGATGATATATTATACAACCTATGAATGATAATAAAGACAGGCCTACCTGTGAATGAACAAGTGCTAATTTTTAGCACATGAAATATATTTGTGTCATGCAAACAGGACTGCATATTGTTTTTCTTCATCAATTTTGCTAGGCACAGTAATATAGCCCCTGGTATCGAAGTTGGGTCCAAGTGTATGGAGTTCTGCATGTTGGCCATAGTGCAGTCACCATGAGTGAACTAATGGGACCAGTATGCTTTGCATGACCGATATTTAGTTGACACATGCTCATTGATCTCTGCATATCCCGTATTGTAGGCCTATTTTGTGCAATTTTGGTATAATTTTCATTTTTACAGTACTAATTTGGGGGAGAGGGGCATGAAATTTAGTACCCTTAAAAGGTACTAGTTCAAAAATGATGACAATGTTGAACCCTCCCTAATGGAACCATTGTATACATGTACCAGTATCTATGTATATGCCTCCAACACAAGGAACTACCTCATATGCTCAATGCATTCATTGCGTATGTCCCATGCTGTGTTTCCTACATGGCTATTCTTATAGTTATTTTCCCACCTGGTACAAATTGATTTTCATGCCTAAATTGGAATATTCTGGATACTTTTATACACACAGGAAGCAAAGGTGTTTTGCAGTGATGTAAATGTACTTTGCCACCAGTTTAACCCTTTCCCACTCAAAATGCCCAAAACTGCCTCGTTACTAGAATACATGTATATTTTCACTGAGATTTGTATGTAAGACTATTCATGATGATACACCCAAGGCCAATAGCTTTCCTTGGCATAAGTAAGCCCATAGACTCAGTTGTACTCTAGCCAGGAATGGGTTAATTTTGCAATGTTAGTCCATAGAACAGCATATGCTCACCTATCACACTTCTCCTGTACCAAATATATGCACTGCCAAATTTTGAGAATGTCACATCTATAATATTCTATTTTCCCAAAAAGTTCTACAGCTCAACCAGACTGCGTGCAAATCCAAACAACCTGTTAGGTCAGTGCCATAGCTCAATTTCGGATGACAATGGCTGGTCTGGCAATGATGGCCAGGGAGCCACCATGGTCAGCTCATTACCTACCACTTGCCAATTGCTTGCAAGATTACAGCCATTAATTTTGGCTTGGGGGTAATTTACGTGACAAGTGTTAGAAAGCCAACCCGGTGCTCATATTTTTTTCCTGGAGATGGCTTCTGCTGGCAAACTGGATGTGACTGGGTCAGGCACAGGCACAGGCACTTAAATGTACGACGCAATAGGCATGGATGGCACAAGGCACCCATTCTACACGGCCTTCCACTTTTACGCAAGATACAGTGGCACCTGCTGTATGTGGCTACTGCTGCTAGCAGTTACATGCTGCAATAAAACCACTAAAGCAGAACACCTTCATAAGCTGAATACCTGTAAGATGAATGCCTCTTCCTGATCCCAATTGTCTTTCTCATACTGAATGAACCTCTTTAAGCTGAACACTTTCCTTTGGTCCCAAAATCATCCAGCTCAGGGAGGTTTCAATTTATTTGTATCACATTTTGGGCAACACAGCTGGGTTTTTTTTATTTGTAAGTGTGTCTGTGGTCAAGAGCAACTCGCTATTATCTGGCCTCTGAAATGGTGGCCAGAAAAAGGCTGGGAACCCACTTCCATCAACTTCAAGGTGCTTATTCCCCTGTCTCCGTGCAATGTCTCTCGCAGAGAAACAGCCAAGGCACCCTTATCTGAAGACAAAACTGATATTTAAAACAAAGACTCTTTGCAAAATGGTATTAAACTCAACTTTTTGACTTATAAGCAAAATCACTTTTTTAGATGACAGGCCACAACCCCAAAAAACTAGGTCACAAACACAAAATATCAGATGCTCCACTTCAGTGTGGTGTATGTGTATAATCATATTGCAGGACACTTTTGGGGGCCGAGGATCCTCAAAGCTGAGCAGTTCAAAAACATTCATGACTAAATTGCTCAAAGTGACTTGGAAATCTAATCAATGCATCTTATCTTCATAAAACGCTTTTGTACCAAATTTGAGCATAACTTGTTCAGGCATTCTGAGATATAGTGCTGCGAAAAATTACATGGACACGATGGAAGAACACACAGAGGGATGACCAAAAAATATACCACTACCCTTCTCCCCCTCCCAAGGGGAAGGGATAAAAAGAAGAAGAATGCATCTATCAGCACATAGCCATCACTCCCCAATAACTCAATGACTGTGTCATTTCTCACAGTAATGTGATCTGACAATGCAACACAACTGTGGCCTAACAGGAAACACACTGTCACAGGCTGCTGGCCCTTTTCAATTAAGAACACAACACCAGTGGCTCTCCAAGGCCAATCCTCACCTTCCTGCTTCTAAAATCTTCCTATTCATTGACTTTCCATGCTTGTCAAGGACAAGGTCAGCACAACAAGCTACGGCTAACTCTCCATGTCTCCCATAAAAACATCCAGGAGTCGCTGACATTTTTTGTAGAATAATTTCAAGGACATGACATTTTATGATGCAAAGGCTCTGAGTAACAAAGTACAGATAATGGAAGCATATAATACGTATTGTTAATAAAGCCAGTCAACGGCTAGCTCCTTTACGCTGACTCAAATATAAACTCTCCCACCAGACACTCATACGGTTGTATAGTACAATGATTCGTCCTATCCTCGAATATGGGTGTGTCCTGTTTGACAATTGCACTGAAAACCTGCCACAATCTATAGAAGCTTTTCAGTATGAGGCAGCCAGGATCTGCCTTGGCGCAACCAGATACACTCCACGTGTCTTGCTTCTTGAAGAGCTTGAATGGCAAACTCTGGCAAATCGGAGGAAATACTTTAAACCTATTCTTTTCTTTAAAATGTACAATAGGTTGACTCCACAATACCTACATGATCTCGTTCCTCGTGACGTTGCATTCACTACTGGGCGCATTTTGAGAAATCGTACTGAATTACGCCAAATTAGGTTCACCACCAATCGCTTCGGCAATTCATTTCTCCCGTCTGCTATCAAATTATGGAATAACCTCCCGGTTGATGCTCGTCTCACCAATTCCCTGCCGCAGTTTAAATCTAAATTAAATCTATTACTCTTAACTGTTGACAAAAAGCCTACATACTTTAAACATGGAAGTCGTTTCCTAAACATATGCCACACGCAGCTACGTCTTAACTTCTCTGTTTTAAATGCCCATCTATATCATGTCAATATCCTCCCTGCCACAACGTGTGCATGCTCTCATCCTACTGAAGATACGAAACATTACCTTTTGTTCTGCCCCAAGTTCACTGTGCAAAGGGTCCGTCTACTGAACACTGTGCGTCACTTACTCACTCCAGGTGTAAATCCGACTTTAATAGTTCAGTGCTCTAGTGACATTTTACTAAATATTCTCTTGAAAGGCAGTGAGGACATGCCAGACACTGATAATGTATTCATCTTTGAGGCTGTTCAGACATTCTTATCAGAATCTAGACGTTTTATCTACTAATTTAGCATATGATCTAATTATAAGTCTCCATTATCTGCCATCAATTGTATTGTACAAGCCGTGGATTTAGTCTTCTGTTCTCGTCCAGTGTGTATTGTATATATTCCTGTGCGTCCTTTTATGTACTGGAGAGCCTCCAGATTAGTCTTTGTGTACTATTAGGCAATCCAGAGAAATTAAATATGTTTATAATAACAAAGGTTTGGTAAAAACACCCATACATACAAAAAGTAGGAGACCTAGACATGGCAAGCACTGTCTACAAAGTGAGCAAGAGGTGAACAAACTCAAGCAATATATACTTCCAACAAGAGGTCTGGGAGAGTCCTGTGCTTTGACACTGACTTCATGTGCACTGAGTGATAGTTGCTAGTAGAAATGATGGTTCTAAAGCTTAAAGTACACTCCCAAAAAGTTCGAATATGATATGGCCACCATTTTCGAGTAATCAAAAATGCAATTAGGAACAAATGACAAGATACAACTCACTCAACTGACTTGTCAGTCAGCTCAGTCAAAATCAGACTGATGCATGACCATCAAACCCGTTTGCATGTACTTGATATGACTGACTGACAAGTCAGCAGAGCTACAAAAAGCTGGAGATCACTTCTTTTATTTGGAGACTTGGGACCTTTGAAATGTTACTGCCTGAATTCATGATCCGCAAGAAGCATGCGATGTGTATGCAGAGACAATTCATATTACCACAGCCATTAGCACTGAGGTTGATGATCAATTAAACAGTGAAATCGGCCTGGCTCATTCACAACTAATGCCCATTTAACACTTCTGTTCTCAAAAGGTGAAGCTGTAAAATACAGACTTCCTACATGTGTTTCAGTGGTAGAAGTATTACAACTACCTGTCTTGAGACTGCTGAAACCTCTTTTGAATACCACATTAATGTCTTTCCACCATATTAACACACCCCCCCCCCTGTAATATCATAATTTTTTTCCAGGGATAAATATTTCAAAATTTTCCCCAGTAGACAGTATTCAGGAATATGAAACTTGCAAAAATTTTGGCAGATTAAATCTAATATTATAAGGTCACAACATAAAAACATCTTTTACATAGTACTTTAATTAGAATATAAAAAGAAATACACATACACACACACACACACACACACACACACAAATGAGGAGGTCTGATATGATTAATACTTATTTTTTTGTGTGGTGTCAATTCAGAAAATTGAAACTTGCAAAAATCACTTTTGAGGCTTCTTCAGGAAATTTCATGCTCAGGAATACAAATGACTAAACGGTACCTCTGGGCTGGCACTGATACTTATAAAATTATAGCCAATATGGTAGAGAAGCATGGACAATGTACGCTGTGTTTGTACCTGTTCAGTCATGTTGTATGCTGTGTTTCTGGGTTACACAGTATATATCCTCTTCACAGGTTACACACCTTAACTCTCTTGACAACAAAACTGTTGTTTCTAGTGGCTAATCACAGCTAGTGTGGCAATACATCATCACCACAAATGTTCAAGAAAGTTACGAAAACAGTATCTGGCCGCATCTTCCTTCTGAAAATGCAGTAACAACGGACAGTAAACACACAGACTTGAAATTAATTACATGGCTATGTTTACCATTTTGAATTGATTACACAATTATATGCTACTCAACCTTCAATAAATGATGAATAATTGAAGCACATGTGTCACCCAATTAACAGCTGAGTGTTGATAAAGTAAACATTATGCAACTGATTATGAATTATAAAACTCGCACTGTAGATGCATTGTGCAATGAAATGTAATCTAGATTTAGATTTGTTCACACGTATAGGAGAGGGGGCTTCTTTCACCATAGACTGAAACTTGCAATGGCCCTGGTGGCATTATTTTCTCCCAAGTACAGTGGTACCTGCAATTTAAGACCACTGGCAAGAGAGACAATCTAGCTTTTGTGACCACATTTCTGATAGCACAACAGTTGATTCTTTGTAAATTTACCTCTAATTTAAGACCACCTGTTATATGTGACTGTGTTTGGCAGCCAGAAGGGGTACCCTTGAATAGCAGGTACCACCGTGTTTCTTATGCAATTCTAACTAATGCTGGTCCTCCCAACAAAGCACTCCTTCAAGTACAGGAGAATCTATTAGAAGATTAGATTTACATGTTGGGAAGAATACCAGTGCTGTCGTAGTGTCACTATGGCGATCAGTCCAAACAATGTAACCATAGTGATCGGCGTACAATCACTATAGAGACCAGTGCAGCAGACTGTCACTATAGACCACTGCAAGCTGTAACTAGACACAGCTACCCATAGGCAAAAACCATTATGCATTCCCCACCCTCCACCCATCTGTCAATGTGGTGAAGCAAATCTCCATGTCTTCCAACATGATGAAGCAAATTTGTAGTGCTCTATGACTCCCTCAAATGGCCAGTCACTCTAGGGTCAATATTACACACACCAACTGAAACCCCGTACGTACTTTCCTGTTAATGTTCAATAGTAACTATTGGCACAGAATCCACCATTTCTAAGATGTATATGTCAATATGTCAAATTTGCTAAGAAGAAAGCATAAAATCATAAAATATTGAAAAATCAAAGGAGCAAGACAATGCTTGTATCAGAAGAATATCCTAGACCTGCAGATTGTGTGTACCAACAATTCAACAAAAAGGTGCATTTCTAGGACACACAAAGTATAACATAGTTTTTACATGCTTGAAACACCTTGACCTGGATACTTGACCTACTGACCTGATTTTGTTATAGGACATACCTTTAGGCCAAGATATGTATGTGTGTGTGTGTGTGTGTGTGTGTGTGTGTGTGTGTGTGTGTGTGGTTTCTTGAAAGCAAGTTAACTATTTCAGGAACTATAACCCAAGCACTATTCAACAAGTATATATCAATGTGACCCTGATACTTGACCTAGTGCTCTACTGTTTGTGCATGACACACCCCTGTGACCCGATGCACGTGTGTGTTTCATAATTTTATGTCAAAGGACAAGAGAGTTAGAGTTTGGACATGGACTGGATTTCAGTTTTATACAATTAGCATCACTGTGACACAGACACTTGACCTAGTGACCTACCTTTGCAACAGGACAGACCTTCAGGTGAAGTTACATGTCTGTGTGAAGTTTCATGAAACTAAGTTAAACATTAAAGGAATTACAGTGCAGAAACTATTTTACAAGGACCCAGATACCTGACCTAGTAACCTACTTTATGTGCATAACACACCCTTGTGTCCAGATACACATTTGTGTAGTTTCATAATTTTTCATTAAATGACAATACAGTCAGAGCCCTGATGCAAAGTGTGCTGGGCAATATCTCGTTTGACCTCTAATTTGACCTCTCAAGGTCAAGATCACATGAAAGCCCATAGGTACTTTTCAATTAACATTGAATAGTGACTAAAGGTCTAGGATCCACCATTACTAAGATATAATCCAGGATTTCACTGTGACTTCTAGATTGACCTTTCACGGTTACTAAAAGGTCAACATTAACTGCATCAAATGAAAGCCTATAGTTTCCTATTAATGTTTAACAGTAATCATGGATCTAGGTTCCACCATTAAGACAATATAGACCATTTTGTAAAATTTGCTAAATCATCAAAAATTTTTTTTTAAAAATCATGACAAATCTAAAAATCAATGGAGCATGACAATACTGATACGAAGAATTTCCCAGACCTGTAGATTATGTAGATTATGGGAACCAAAAATCAAAGAAAGGGTGAATAGGTGTATAAGTTATTGCAAAAATATGATTTCTCAAAGTGGCGGTGGTGGTAGCAGATCTCTTCAATCCACAAGGCCTTGCTGTTAACTGGGAGGTATTAATAGCACTCTGCACCACACACACCTGAAACACTTGAGGAGAGCTACAGATGACTCCCCTAGACAGTAGATTTTACAATGAGTACATGTGAGCAGCTCCCCTCAGAGCTCTTCTGTAGCGAGCATCAGGAGAGCTTTTTCGCATCTTGCCAGGGATTTGTTCATGGAAAGGCATGATCTTTGATGTGTTCTACTGAACACTATGTGCATCCCTTTACAGGGGGATGTACAATTATGGCGACCACTGCAAACACTGTCACCATGGAGACCAGTGCAACACTGTCACTATAAAGACCAGAGCAAATACTCACTCCAGAGACCAGTTAAACACTGTCACTATGCAGACCACTGCAAAAGACTCACTATGGACCAATGCAAACTTTGACCATGGAGACCAGAGCACCAATGTCACTAGAGACCAGTTCAAAATACTGTTATAGATCCAAGATAGAACTTTGCAATCAGACCAAAAAAAGGCAA